>JBBPBX010019388.1:11800-32898 GCA_038048925.1 Garcialebias charrua | reverse complement strand
CTCATTATAATGAGATAGTATATCAATTCATTCAACCTTTATTTAGTCAGGTAAATCTTATTGAGCCTCGAGGGCTCATTTACGAAAGCGACCTGCTACAAACTAAAGAATGATGAACATCAATGATACAAATACATTAAACAGTAAACAAAAGAAAAGAAAAAGTAGCAAAAACATTATAAGGTAGATGTACAAAAAAAATCAAAGACAGGAACATATCTGCATTGGTTTTTGCCAGGATTCCAACAGATTCTGAAAACCATCCAGAGAGGTCAGGGCCGAGAGCTTCAGATCTTTTTGTAAGATATTCCAGGAAGCAGGAGCAGAGTAGGAGAAGGCCCTTTTTCCAAGTTCAGTCCTCACTGACGGAACACTGCAGGTGATCATGTCCTGAGAGCGCACGCTGTAGCTGCACTCACGCAAAGACATGTAGGAGGAGATGTATGAGGGCAGCAGACCAAGCAGTGATTTGAGGACCTTATGTTCACGTACCAGGAGAAGATGGGGGTGGATGCCATTCGTACAGGGCTCTCTCACCTAGACAAGGGAAACTGCGAGGGTGATGTTTTGCAACTTAAACTTCTTTTTAGTACCGTATATCTCAGATATGTACTTAAAAAGTATACTTGAAGTATACTTTAATACATTTGCTAAGGGAATCCAGGGTCCAGTTGCAGAGTTGTAGTCTTCCACACCTCTCTGCTGCTACTCCTCTGCTACCCACCCAAACCCCCAATGAAACAGTGTCAACTCGTCCACGGCTCAAATTAAATAAACCTAAAATCAGCTCTAATAATATAAATACACAGTTACTCTACCAGAACAAAATAATAAAATAAATGTGTTTATTGAACATCAAATCCTTGTTAGTTAATACCATACCATACTATTTTATTTATAAAGCACTTTAAACAGGAGCAAGGCCAAACCAAAGTGCTGAACAAACAAACAAACAACAGGCAACACACACAATGAAGTACAAAACAAAAGACATAAAAACATTGCAGATTATAAATAAAACAACCAAACACAGATCATCTGGTGTTGAAAGCAACAGAATAGTAGTGAGTCTTTAACCGGGATTTGAAAACTGAGAGGGAGGGGGCCTGTTTGATGAGCAGCGGTAACTCGTTCCAGAGTCTTGGGCCTGCTACAGAGAACGCCCTGTCACCTCTGCTGCGTTTAAGACGAGTTCCTGGAACTGTTAAAAGTACCCGGTCCTCTGACCTCAAAGCACGTGGAGGGACATATGGGTGTATCAAATCCGAGAGATAGGCGGGGGCGAGACTGTTCAGCGATTTGTAGACATACAGGAGAATTTTGAACTGGATTCAAAGATGAACCGGTAGACAGTGCAGGGAGGCCAAGACTGGTGTAATGTGCTCATTTTTGCGTGTGCTAGTTAATGACCTGATAAATGAAACGGATCTATTCTGTCTGACAGAAACCTGGCTACAACAGGAAGATTCTGTCAGTATAAATGAATCCACTCCACTTAATTATTGAAATGTTTATGTTCCTAGAACAACCAGTCGAGGCGGAGGTGTACCGGTAGCTTCTATTTTTCAGCCAGGATTATTGATTAATGCTAAACCAATTAATATTTTTGAGTTGTTGTCCTCAGTCTTGCTCATCCAGAATGGAGATCAGAAAGGCCTCTTTCACTAGTTCCAACGAGGTTAAGTCAGGTCCTCTGGACGGTTTCTTTTTGTTGAAACGTTTCATCTTTCATCCAAAAGACTTCATCTGTCTCAGGAGTCACAACTAACTCAGTCTTATAAATAGCATATTTTCACAGTGGGTCAACCAGTTTGATGGTGCTCAGATAGTTTCCGCCCTCTCCCCCGCCGGCTCCTCTGAGGCAGCCATGGCCAAAGTGATGCAAAACATCAGCAGCAGACTCCAGAAACCATCTTAGCACCATCAAACTGGTTGACCCACTATGTGAAGACGCTAACACTGAGTTTGTTCTGGCTCCTCCTCGGACTGACCCGACAGACCCAGCCCCTCAGACCTGATCCAGGATATATATACTGTATATATACAGGTTGTCCCTGACTTACGACGTCATCGACATACGACGTTCTAGACTTACGAGCTGACTAACGAACAGTAAAGTTGTACAGAAAATACAGAAAATACAGCACTGGTATGTGTTTTTAGATGAAAGTGTGTTAGCTAACCGTTTGTAAACAAAGTTCTGTGCATGTTTATGAACCAGTATGTACGTTTGTGTTGAAAAACGAGTGTTCGGCACAGCGCTAGAATACATTTTCCAACTTACGACCAAAAATCCGGACTTACGAGCGACACGTGTTTCGGGTTCTGACATACGAATTTTCGTGTTACGAGCACCTCGTACGAACGGAACTCGCTCGTAAGTCGAAGACAACCTGTAAAAGTAAACAGATTACAGCCTACCATAGTGCATTAACCTTTAACTTAAAATAAAATACAGACTTCAGTTTTTTTTTTTTTTTTTACATATTGATTCATATTTAGTTTAAAATAAATAAATAAATAAAACACGATTTTGGGGCTTTTAGAATTGATTCTGAATCGCCAGGACTAAGAATCTAGATTCTTTTAAAAATCAATTTTTTTTTCCCTGCACCACTATTTAAAAACACTTCACACTTTGTGTTTGAAAGGTTTAGTCAAAATAAATAAAGTTTAGAAATCAGTCCAAGCCTTCTGTCAATCAACTGGCATCACCACGGGACCACTGGTTTGGTTCCCAGACCAAAACAGATCAAATGGACGTTTCCACGGGAACAGATGAAAGAGTCTGGTGTAATTAGTGTTTTAACTGTGTTCACACCCTTTAACTGCTGGTTTACATCAGTTTAACTCAAGATTTTGTTGGTTTAAAGGCAAATGGTTGGTTTAACTGGTTCTAGAACCAATTAAACTGGTGGGGACTGTGTCCTCCTGTCTGTCTCCCCAAGTGTCCTCCTGTCTGTCTCCCTGAGTGTCCTCTTGTCGGTCCACCATGTAGTACTGGTGTTTCTGGATGTGCTGGCACAAAGTGGTGTATTTGGACACCCTCCTCATTCTGGGCAGGACAAAGCAGCGAGTGAAGTCCTCTCTGCTGAGGACACCGTGTCCCTCTGCCGTCAGGACGCTGTTCAGGAACTGGAGACAGAAGTTGAAGCAGTTATGGTCGTCCTCGTGATACCTGAAGCACATAGACATGTGGTCAGAGAGGACATCAGGTGTGTCAGGAGTGTCAGGTGAAACTTACCTGTGCCACACAGGGTCCCACATGGGTCCATCAGAAAACCGCTCCAGGTACTGGTCCCATTGAGCCAGCAGGTGGAACATGTCGGGTCGGACCAGAGGGACACTGATGCAGCGTTCCCACCCACTTTGATCGCGCCGCATGCCATCCTGAGTGTAGTTGTACACAACACCTGCATGAGACAGGTGAGACAGACAAACAGGTGAGACAGATCTCTATACTACTTTCTTTATGAAGCACACAGCAACAGGGTGGGGGTGTGCACTGTGGCGGTGGAGGAGTGAGAAGTGTTGGGCTCCCACCAGTACTGTTTGGAAAAGTGCTTTTCGAGAATACAATCTCGCTACTTTTACGTTGGATGCTCCAATATTCAACATTGCTGTGAGATCGACTTGGCAAAGCTGAAGAATGGTGACAATCTGGAGGAAATGTAAGTATACGAGATCTGTGGACGCTGGACCCGACACTGCCTCGGGCTACAGTACAGTACAGTACAGTACTTTTAAAACCGGGAACTCAGCTCTGCCCTCATTAGGTCCCAGAGAGTCATACATTCTGGCTTCAATAAAAGATTATATTTCAGCGGTGATTACTTTGTAATAAATTAATAATACAAGCCCTCCTCCACCCTTGCACCTGAACTCACTCTCACCTGTATTGTTGGAGATGCCAGTGTGAAGATCAGAAGTCCCATTAAAGTCTCTGAGAACAAAACAGCAAAATACAGGATTAGACTGGTTCACACTCATTCAGACTGGTTAGACATATTTAAAACTGGATTAGACTGGTTCACCCCTCCCTGGGCTGCCACCTTACTGTGGTGGAGGGGTTTGAGTGTCCCAATGATCCTAGGAGCTATGCTGTCAGGGGCTTCATGCCCCTAGTAGGGTCACCCAAGGCAGACAGGTCCTAGGTGAGGGACCAGACAAAGTGCAGCCCAAAGACCCCAATGATGAGTAACACTAATGGAATCAATGTTCCCTCGCCCGGTGAAATGGACAAATGTTCCCTCGCCCGGACGCGGGTCACCGGGGCCCCACTCTGGAGCCAGGCCCGGAGGTGGGGCACGTTGGCGAGCGCCTGGTGGCCGGGCTTTTACCCATGGAGCTCGGCCGGGCACAGCCCGAAGAGGAGACGTGGGTCCCCCTTCCCATGGGCTCACCACCTTTGGGAGGGGCCAAAGAGGTCGGGTGCAATGTGGGATGGGTGGTGGCCGAGGGCGGGGACCCTGGCGGTCTGATCCTCTTCCCCGCGACCCGACCCCGGATAAGCGGAAGAAAATGGATGGATGGATAGACTGGTTCAGAATACAGTATTAGACTGATTAGACCAGTTTAAACTGGTTAAGTCAAGATTAAAACTGGATAACACTTGTCCACACTGATTCTGACAGGTTAGACTGGTTTAAACCAGTTTAGACTAGTTTGAGCCAGGATAAGACTGGTCCACACTTATTCCAACTGGTTAGACTGGTTTAGCCTGATTTAAAACTGGATTACATTGGATTATGAAAGGATTACACCAGTCTGCACTTGTTTATACTGGTTAGACTGGTTTACTGTACACTGGTTCATGCTTGGTCACACTTGTAAAACTGAATTAGACTGAATTATACAGGATTAGTTGGTCCACATTCCTCCATATTGGTTAGACTGGTTTATACTGGACAAAACTGGTTTAAATCTGGATTAGACTGGTTTACATTATTAGCTCAGACTGCTTAGACTATTTTAAACTGAATTCTCAGTTTGGATCAGGATCAGAGCTTTAACGATGACTCAGTGGATTTAGATGTTTAAGCTGTGCTTACCTGTACAGGTGTCACCTACCTGTGGTGGTTGTCGTGTGCAGGAGCCACCAGCAAGCAGCAGGAGCTCTTGTGTCCATTGGAGAAAGGGGAGGGCAGGCGGACAGGGGCCTCCTGCAGCCTGCTCCTCCTGAGCTCCTCCCCACAATTTGGGCACTCCTCTGGAACGGAGAAGCAGAAGATCTCCTTCTGACAGTGGCTCAGGCGGATGACGCTGTTGTGCTCCATTGCCTCCTTTGAGTCTGTCTCCTGTTCCTCCTCCTCTTCTCTTTTACGCCTCGTCCTCCTCTTCACTTGGTTACAGCCTATCAGATGACATCACTGCCCATGACTTTGGCCTATCAGGTGTTATTCTAAGGTAGTCATGTGACCTGACTCACCTGCTGCTGCATGACTCTGAACAGGTAACCTCTGGACTCAGAGCAAGAAGTGCTCACCAAATAAAAAGACATGAAAAATAAAGTGAGCAAAAAAAATTCTAAACTTGAAACTTTGATGCTCAAACATCATCAGTCTCCCTAAACTGGACCTTAAAGACCACAGTTCCCTGAACTGGACGTTAAAGACCACAGTTCCCTGAACTGGACCTTAAAACCACAGTTCCTTGAATTGGACATTAAAATCTCAGATGATTGTCTGGTTTGCAGAGAGAGACATGATGGTTGAAAGAAGACACAATACCTGCGTAATACAAACAGTTTGTAAAAAGTTCGACCGTTGACACGGCTGAAGGGTTAGAGTGACGTCATCAGACTCTCAGCTGAACATTTTGGGGTAAAGTCACTAAAATCCTCCATGTTGAATGAACGTTAACCTGTGATTGTGTAAAAAGTGGTAAAGATGTGAAAACAGCAGGGCAGTCATAAAAGTCCAACTTCCTGTGACCCGATTAGACTCTGAATGACGGTTCTGCTGTGAAGTCTGAACTGCACAGTCTATTGTTTGATCTGCGCCACATGAAGTTCTGCAGAGACAAAGTTTTGATGCGATTCTGTCTTTTTAATGTGGAAGGAGCCGCGAAGCGAGAATCCAGACAGAAACAATCACCTGGTTTTAACCGACTTGTTTGTTCTGGTTTCTGATCTGAAGCTGAACATCAGCGGCTGACGTCCTGATGTCTCAGAATCTGTTCGTGAAAGTAAACATGTCTTTCAGTCCAACAGTCCATCAATTGTGTTCAAATTGTCACAATAAAAACTGAAAACTAGGCCAGGAGCTGCGATCTGATTGGCTCAGACAGACTGCTGGACACAAGGCTTTCCATCTCCCCTGTCAACCTGGGAGACCTGATCAGGCAGCTCAGGTGTGTCTGACACTGATACTCACATGGGGTCAAATGTCTCTGACTTGATTCTTCAGTCCTCCATCATTCCCACAGGTGACCTTTGACCCAAAACCACCAGCTTATTGATTAAAAAGTCTCAACATCTACAGTTTTCAGCTCTGAGCTGCTGAAAACCATCAGAGAGGTAACATCAGTTTTATGCTGAACCAGAACACACATGGGACATCAGGGACGTCTGTGACATCAGGGACGTCTGTGACATCAGGGACGTCTGTGACATCAGGGACGTCTGGGACATCAGGGATGTCTGGGACATCAGGGACGTCTGGGACATCAGGGATGTCTGTGACGTCAGGGACGTCTGGGACGTCAGGGATGTCTGGGACATCAGGGACGTCTGTGACATCAGGGACGTCTGTGACATCAGGGACGTCTGTGACATCAGGGACGTCTGGGACATCAGGGACGTCTGGGACATCAGGGATGTCTGTGACGTCAGGGACGTCTGGGACGTCAGGGATGTCTGGGATTGTCTGTGAGCAGATATACAGGAAGTAAACACAGAATTACTTTGCCAAAGACTGACTGAAACAGAAGTTTATTCTTCATGTTTAAATATCAAAACGTGTGAATCCTCAGTTCTGAATACAAACACTGAACAGGTAAACAGCTGGAGATCTGAACAGCTGAAGAACCGAACAGCTGGAACTGACCAGCTGGAACTGAATAGCTGGAGAACAGAACAGCTGGAGAACAGAACAGCTGGAGAACAGAACAGCTGGAGAACAGAACAGCTGGAGAACTGAACATCTGGAACAGAACAGCTTGAACTGAATAGCTGGAGAACAGCTGGAGAACAGAACAGCTGGAGAACAGAACAGCTGGAGAACAGAACAGCTGGAGAACGGAACAGCTGAAAAACGGAACTGCTGGAACTGAACAGCTGAAGAAGAGAAAGCTGGAGAACTGAACAGCTGGAACTGAACAGCTGAAAAACTGAACAGCTGGAGAACTGAACAGCTGAAGAACTGAACAGCTGGAACTGAATAGCTGGAGAACTGAACAGCTGGAGGACTGAACAGCTGGAACTGAACAGCTGGAGAACAGAACAGCTGGAGTACTGAACAGCTGGAGAACGGAACAGCTGAAAAACGGAACTGCTGGAACTGAACAGCTGAAGAAGAGAAAGCTGGAGAACTGAACAGCTGGAACTGAACAGGTGAAGAACTGAACAGTTGGAGAACTGAGCAGCTGAAAAACTGAACAGCTGGAACTGAAAAGCTGAAGAACCGAACAGCTGGAGGACTGAACAGCTGAAAAACTGAACAGCTGGATAACTGAACAGCTGAAAAACTGAACAGCTGGAACCGAACAGCAGAAGAACCGAACAGCTGGAGAACTGAACAGCTGGAACTGAACAGGTGAATAACTGAACAGTTGGAGAATTGAACAGCTGGAACTGAACAGGTGAAGAACTGAACAGCTGGAGAACTGAACAGCTGAAGAACCGAACAGCTGGAGAACTGAACAGCTGGAACTGAACAGGTGAAGAACTGAACAGCTGGAGAACTGAACAGCTGAAGAATCGAACAGCTGGATAACTGGACAGCTGGAGAACTGAACAGCTGGAACTGAACAGGTGAAGAACTGAACAGCTGGAGAACTGAACAGCTGAAGAACAGAAAGCTGGAGAACTGAACAGCTGAAGAACAGAAAGCTGGAGAACTGAACAGCTGGAACTGAACAGATGATGAACTGAACAGCTGGAACTGAACAGCTGAAGAACCGAACAGCTGGAGAACTGAACAGCTGGAACTGAACAGGTGAAGAACTGAACAGCTGGAGAACTGAACAGCTGAAAAACTGAACAGGAACCGAACAGCTGAAGAACCGAACAGGTGAAGAACTGAACAGCTGGAACTGAACAGGTGAAGAACTGAACAGCTGGAGAACTGAACAGCTGGAACTGAACAGATGATGAACTGAACAGTTGGAGAACTGAACAGCTGAAAAACTGAACAGCTGGAACTGAACAGCTGAAGAACCGAACAGCTGGAGAACTGAACAGCTGGAACTGAACAGCTGAAGAACAGAAAGCTGGAGAACTGAACAGCTGGAACTGAACAGGTGAAGAACTGAACAGCTGGAGAACTGAACAGCTGGAAATGAACAGCTGGAGAACTGAACAGCTGGAGAACTGAACAGCTGGAACTGAACGGCTGGAACTGAACAGGTGAAGAACTGAACAGCTGGAACTGAACAGCTGGAGAACTGAACAGCTGGAACTGAAAAGCTGAAGAACCAGACAGCTGGAGAACTGAACAGGTGAAGAACTGAACAACTTAAAGGAGTATGTAACTTTTCTAACAATATATTTTTAACATATTTCTTCACTCTGTCACTATCTCCTGACAGACTGATGTTAGACAAGTAATCTCTGAAAAAAACTATAGTCCCCTTGCTTCTCTAAAAGCATTTCTAAAAACCCACAGTGACCCGCCGTTAACCAGCCAATAAAAACAGAGCTTCTCACGCCCCTAACCCACGCCCCCGCCTGTCCCAGCCCCAGCGGCCGCGCACGTTCTCGTTCAAAGGATTGCAAAGCGATGCAGGACTGTTTTGTATGTGACACAAATGTATTAAATTCCCCTTCTTCATCCCTGATCTGGACTTTTCTTTTGTTTTTTTGCCAAAAGTCAAGTGATCGCTTCCTCCTCCGCTGACTCCATGACTGAAATGATGAGGAAATGAATGAATTTGTCACGAGCGAATTAAACTCGGGTTCAACGTGGCTGCGCGAGGCTCTGCAGATTTCCTGGTGTGCTGGACCAGCGCTCCATGTTTTTATTTTATTTTTTAGAACGTTTTATTAACATATAAACACAGAATATCGCAGCGGCTGCGACAGGACATGCAGTGGAGGCGGAGCTAAGGAGGCTGAGCTGAATTTCAGCGAGAGCAAGGGGGAGCAGAGCCATATATGGCTCTGAGGGAGGGGGAGGGACCAGAATGCTTTCCCTGTTTAAAAAATTTCTAAGTCCTGCGTTCTACAGAAACTTACAGACTGCACCTTTAAGTCAAAATAAATGTAATGACTGAGGAAAAGTGGAAGACATAAAAAAAAAGTCGGTTCTGTCTAATCGTAGCTTGACACAAACAGTATGGCTCAGAACCCGGTCAGAACTCCTCAGTTCAGTTCGGCTGGTTACCCAACCAATGCAGACATGTTCCTGTCTTTAGTTTTCTGATTGCCTTATTATCTTGCCGTTTTTTGCTATTATTCCTCTTGATTGTCCTTTTGGTTGCTGTTTTGTCTTGATTTTGTAAAAAAAAGAAAGAAAAAAGATAAATTTAAATTTGTATGCTTATGCCTCTTTTATGACTGTCTACTTTCGTTGTTATCCATTGTTGTCATCATTCTTTGTTAAGAAACCAGGTCTCTCTTGTAAATCAGTCCCCGAGGCTCAATGGGGATTAACCATGGATTAACCCTTCTAACTGAAGGTTGAATGAACCATAGATGAATGAACGAATGAATCCGCAGCGGAACCTTCCTTTTGCTCTCCGCCGGACCGTTTAGACTGGGGGACGCTCAGAGAGAACTTCCGGTAGCTTTGAGTGTGAAAGTCCGCGGAGGAAGATGAGTAAACAGGTGACTTGTAGGTAAGCGCGTGTCTCCGTCAGTTTCTTACCTGTTTGTTCGATCCGTGTTCGTACACACGCGCTGCCGTGATGCTAAAGCTTTTAGCGGTTAGCTTCATAATATAAACACAAGGTTTTGAGCATGCGCACTGTAGAGCAGGCGGCTGAAACATGGCGTCTCATCGATTAGTTGATCAGCCGTGAACAGATCGACTGTGACCATGGAAACCTTTAGCTGTTAGGTGCCTAATGACGTAAGAGGTGTCAGGTGGGTTCAAGGACAGTCCTGGACCTTTTTCAACCTTTATTTATCCAGGTTAGTCTCAGTGAGTCACGAGGACTCATTTTCAAGAGAGACAGACAACATATAAAGTACAGACCATAAACAACAACATCCATCCATCAATCATATTTACCTGCTTCTTCCTGTTCTGGTCGCGGGGGTCACTGGTGTCCATATCCATCAGTCACTGTGTTAGAGGCGGGGGACACCTTGGACAGGTCTCCAGACCATCACAGGGACACCTGGAGACAAACATCCATTCTCTCTCACCTAGGGACAATTTAGAGTTACCATCAGTCTAACATGCATGTTTTGGTCTGTGGGAAGAAACTGGAGTACCTGGAGAAAACCCACGCAGCATGGAGAGAACATGCAAACTTCACCCAGAAAGGACCCCGGATCGGGATTTTAACCAGGGTAACTTGCTCGCTGAGCGGCAGCAGCTCTACCAACTGCACCACCGTGCCACCCCAGATAAGGGTCTACCTCTAAAATGATACAATAACCCCCCCCACACCCCACAGGAGGGATAGACGAGGTGGCTGTGGAACGAGATGTCTGGACCTCCCTGCTCAAGCTGCTGCCCCCACGACTCTACTTTTTTCATTCAACCTTTATTTATACAGGCTAGCCTCGTTGAGTCACGGGGACTCATTTACAAGAGGGACCTGTCTCACTCACACCAAACAACCATCCATTCTCACACTCACACCTAGGGTCAATTTAGAGTCACCAATCAGCCTAACAAGCATGTTTTTTGGTCTGTGGGAGGAAACCGGAGTACCCGGAGGAAACCCACGCATGCACGGGGAGAACATGCAAACTCCACCCAGAAAGGCCCCGGACCGGGATTTGAACCGGCAACCTTCTCGCTGAGAGGCAGCAGCTCTACCAGTTGTGCCACAGTGCTGCCCAACTTGGAACTACTTTGGAACAAGCTGAAGATGGATGGATGGAAGGTTGTGTTCTATAGGAACAAACGGGTCTGGTTCTATAGGAACAACAAACTGGTCTGGTTCTATAGGAACAAACCGCTCTGGTTGTATAGGAACAAACTGGTCTGGTTGTATAGAAACAAACTGGTCTGGTTGTATAGGAACAAACCGGTCTGGTTCTATAGGAACAAACTGGTCTGGTTGTATAGGAACAAACCGGTCTGGTTCTATAGGAACAAACTGGTCTGGTTCTATAGGAACAAACTGGTCTGGTTCTATAGGAACAGACTGGTCTGGTTCTATAGGAACAAACTGGTCTGGTTCTATAGGAACAAACTGGTCTGGTTCTATAGGAACAGACTGGTCTGGTTCTATAGGAACAAACCTGGTCTGGTTCTATAGGAACAAACTGGTCTGGTTCTATAGGAACAGACTGGTCTGGTTCTATAGGAACAAACTGGTCTGGTTCTATAGGAACAAACTGGTCTGGTTCTATAGGAACAGACTGGTCTGGTTCTATAGGAACAAACTGGTTTGGTTCTATAGGAACAAACTGGTCTGGTTCTATAGGAACAAACTGGTCTGGTTCTATAGGAACAAACTGGTCTGGCTCTATAGGAACAGACTGGTCTGGTTCTATAGGAACAAACTGGTCTGGTTCTATAGGAACAGACTGGTCTGGTTCTATAGGAACAAACCGGTCTGGTTCTATAGGAACAAACTGGTCTGGCTCTATAGGAACAGACTGGTCTGGTTCTATAGGAACAAACTGGTCTGGTTCTATAGGAACAGACTGGTCTGGCTCTATAGGAACAGACTGGTCTGGTTCTATAGGAACAAACTGGTTTGGTTCTATAGGAACAAACTGGTCTGGTTCTATAGGAACAAACCGGTCTGGTTCTATAGGAACAAACTGGTCTGGCTCTATAGGAACAGACTGGTCTGGTTCTATAGGAACAAACCGGTCTGGTTCTATAGGAACAGACTGGTCTGGCTCTATAGGAACAGACTGGTCTGGCTCTATAGGAACAGACTGGCCATGTTCTGTAGGGACACAGGTTTTGTAGAACCCGGATTAGAATAGAACAAGTGAATTAAGACAACAGGTAACTGATAGTGAGGTTTACAGGTGTGTGTGTGTTTCAGGTATTTCCTCCATGGTGTCTGCAGAGAGGGCAGCCGCTGTCTGTTCTCTCATGACTTGAACAACAGTAAACCCTCGACCATCTGCAGGTACTACCTGAGAGGGGCGTGTGCCTATGGAGAGCGCTGCAGGTGAGACACACTCAGGTAAAGGTCAGAAAAGGTCACCCTAACAGCTGAGTCAAGCATCCGCATCACCGTGAGTTGTTACATCACTTCCTGGTTGTGGACAGTATGTGTCTGTGTTTTCAGGTATGATCATGTCAAACAATCGCCCAGAGGAGGAGAGGGAGGAGCTTCAGAGGACTTGGCAGGTGGAAGCAAAAGTGGTGTGAAGAAGACATTAGTCCTGAGGGACAGAGGTAACAAACACACAGTGAATCTATGTCAAGGACGGATGAGAGACAGGGACGTCTGTCAGGGACTGATGAGAGACAGGGAGGTCTGTCAGGGACTGATGAGAGACAGGGACGTCTGTCAGGGACTGATGAGAGACAGGGACGTCTGTCAGGGACTGATGAGAGACAGGGACGTCTGTCAGGGACTGATGAGAGACAGGGACGTCTGTCAGGGACTGATGAGAGACAGGGACGTCTGTCAGGGACTGATGAGAGACAGGGACGTCTGTCAGGGACTGATGAGAGACAGGGACGTCTGTCAGGGACTGATGAGAGACAGGGACGTCTGTCAGGGACTGATGAGAGACAGGGACGTCTGTCAGGGACTGATGAGAGACAGGGACGTCTGTCAGGGACTGATGAGAGACAGGGACGTCTGTCAGGGACTGATGAGAGACAGGGACGTCTGTCAGGGACTGATGAGAGACAGGGACGTCTGTCAGGGACTGATGAGAGACAGGGACGTCTGTCAGGGACTGATGAGAAACAGGGACGTCTGTCAGGGACTGATGAGAAACAGGGACGTCTGTCAGGGACTGATGAGAAACAGGGACGTCTGTCAGGGACTGATGAGAAACAGGGACGTCTGTCAGGGACTGATGAGAGACAGGGACGTCTGTCAGGGACTGATGAGAGACAGGGACGTCTGTCAGGGACTGATGAGAGACAGGGACGTCTGTCAGGGACTGATGAGAGACAGGGACGTCTGTCAGGGACTGATGAGAGACAGGGACGTCTGTCAGGGACTGATGAGAGACAGGGACGTCTGTCAGGGACTGATGAGAGACAGGGACGTCTGTCAGGGACTGATGAGAGACAGGGACGTCTGTCAGGGACTGATGAGAGACAGGGACGTCTGTCAGGGACTGATGAGAGACAGGGACGTCTGTCAGGGACTGATGAGAAACAGGGACGTCTGTCAGGGACTGATGAGAAACAGGGACGTCTGTCAGGGACTGATGAGAAACGGACGCTGTCAGGGACTGATGAGAGACGGACTGATGAGAGACAGGTGAGTCTGTCAGGGACTGATGAGAGACAGGGACTGATGAGAGACGGGGGTGGGGTTAGGGACTGGTGTTTTTGTTGTTAGTCAGTGATTACTGTGTTTTTATTATTGATCTAGTATTTGCTCAGTTTCATGAGTGATGCTTTGGACAATTTTATTTTTTATTGTCAAAGATAAGTCTCCATTTCATGGAATGTTATGGACATTAAAGTTGTATTGATTATTGATTAAAATTTAATTATACGACAAAAACAATAATGTGCGACATACAGGCCACGCCTCTTTCCTGACCACACCCCTTCTTCTTTAGCTCTTGGTGGTGGTGTTGCGTATGGGGGCCCAGCAGACAGCCTGGACTCTGATGTTCCGGCAGCGGCGTCTCCACAGTCGTATGTGGACGCCATCAGAACCGGGCTGGACGCCTCATCTTTGGAACAAGGTCTGTACTGAACCCGGCCATCTAATTGGTTGGCCGATGTGATGTCATCAGTATTGTGTGTTGATAGATTTCTGTTTACCTGTTCCACTTACAGAGCCACCCGCAATGGGCGGAGCTTATCATGACGTTCCCCAGCTGTGTCCCTATGCTGCTGCTGGACGGTGTTACTATGAGGATAGATGCCCCTATCTCCATGGCAACCTGTGTGATGTGTGCGGCCTGCAGGTGCTCCACCCCTTTGACGCTGAGCAGAGGAGAATGCACAAGAAGGTTAGAGCTCTGCACAGACTTCTGTTTGAGTCCAGGATGGGCGGAGCCTAACGCTGCACCGTGTGTTTCTGCAGGCGTGTATGTTGGCGTTCGAGGCTGACATGGAGAAGGCCTTCGCAGCTCAGTTCAGCCAGGACAAGGTGGGCATGTCGGGTCTCTGCCCGTTTCCATGGTGACGGCTGTCCTGACAGGTGTTGTTGTTGTTCAGGTGTGCTCCATCTGCATGGAGGTGGTGGTTCAGAAGGCGAGCTTGTCGGAGCGAAGATTCGGCATCCTGTCCTCCTGCTGTCACGTCTTCTGTCTCACCTGCATCCGGCAGTGGCGTGGAACCAGAACCTTCTGCAACAAGATCATCAAGTGAGAGTCAAGTCCACTTGGTCCAGACACTGATGATGCATCTCTCAGCTCCTTGGACAAATGGACTGGTGGAAGACCAAAGAAGAGTTTGGGTCTAAAACCTCTCCAGGAGACCAGCAGAGTCTGAAAGTCAGAATCCATCAAAGACCAGAACCAGAATCTGAGAGATCCATCATCCTTCATCTGGACCTTGCAGAGTTAAAATCCTGTTTCTGTTAGTCTGACGTTCAGATGGACTCGGCTAACAGAACCAGAACCGGTTCTCGGGCTGCTGGGAACTAGGGCTTTAACAGACTACTCGAGTAATCGACACATCGATTACTTGGACCTCTATTGAGTTTTTTAATTTCAAGTCGAGTGTTCGTAGTGACGTCATCGCGTCGCAGTTACAGAACAGAAAATGAATCAACTTCCTGTTTGGAGCGCGTTGCGAACCAGTGTTAAATCATATTCTGTGACCACCGTATATTGTGACCGTAGGGGGCGGTGTTGCATGAATTGTTGCAGGTCACAGAATGTGGTGCAACACCGGGTCCAATGACCGAACCAGAACCAGCTTCCTCTGACCTTGTTTCACAAATAAAAGGCAAAAAATATTAATCTCTAAACCTATAAAAACCTATTAACATATTAATCTCTAAAACTAAACCTAATGCGCAGCACCACAGGCGGTGGTGCGGGGTGGTCAACCGCCCCACTGTTTTTAGTTTCGTTTATGACGTGCCGCACATTTTTTTCACTTTTGCAACTTAATAATAATAACTAACAGTTTTGGGTTTGCTGTCACTTATTTGCTGTAAGATAAATGGTAGGAGCCTAATATATGCTCCTTGCTCCCAATGTTTTGTTGGTCTTTTTTTGTAAATAATAAAAACCGTATTTTTCGGACTATAGGTCACACCCGAGTATAGGTCGCATTGTCCAATTATTGCCAAAGAATTGGAAAAATCCATATATAGGTCGCACCTACATCAAAATGTGGACCGTGTTTAGCTCTGCTGCAAATGTCTCTTCCACAGGAGCGCACAGCAAGGCTTTTAAGAAGATTAACACTTAAAAACAATTAATTGTTTGATAATAATTATAGCAAATATGTGTCTGAGCTGAACTTTTCTTTAATAAATGAAAAATTTTAGCAGGATAAACACCTAAAAAATATATATTTGTTAGCTAACATTATAATAATTCATTCAACCTTTATTTATACAGGCTAGCCTCGTTGAGTCACGGGGACTCATTTACAAGAGGGACCTGTCTCACTCACACCAAACAACCATCCACTCTCACACTCACACCTAGGGTCAATTTAGAGTCACCAATCAGCCTAACATGCATGTTTTTTGGTCTGTGGGAGGAAACCGGAGTACCCGGAGGAAACCCACGCATGCACGGGGAGAACATGCAAACTCCACCCAGAAAGGCCCCGGACCGGGATTTGAACCGGCAACCTTCTCGCTGAGAGGCAGCAGCTCTACCAGTTGTGCCACCATGCTGCCCAATAATAATATGCCCAATGCCCAATAATAAACTTTATTTGTATAGCACCTTCCTACAATGCCTTGCATTGACCAAGGTGCTTAACATTATTATTATTATTGTAAGAGTGTGTGTCATTTTAATTTTTGTTAATAAATGATTACAAATCAGCTTATTTTATAAAAAGCCACATATAGGTCGCACCTGACTACTGTATAGGTCGCAGGCCATGAAAAAAATGATAAAAAGCTGCGACCTATAAAACCTGTAAAATACAGTAAACGTTTTTTTTTTTTGTGCGTTTTTAATTAGTTAATTAGTTTTTGCATCTTGAGATCCTATGACATCATCAACTACTCGAGCTCTACTTGAGTATTATTATGTTAATGTCGAGTTTAAAAATTATGTACCGGTACTCGTTCAACCCCTACTGTGAACAGCACAAAGGTCCACTTTAACATGGTTCTTTACTGAACTGTGGTTCTGTAGCAGGTTCTGTGGTTCTGGTTCTGTGTAGCAGGTTCTGTGGTTGTGTAGCAGGTTCTGTGGTTGTGTCAGGGGTTCTGCGGTTCTGATCGTCTGACTCCTCGCAGGTCATGTCCGGAGTGTCGAGTCATCTCAGAGTTTGTCATTCCCTCGGCGTACTGGGTGGAGGATCAGGAGCAAAAGGACCACCTGATAGAGCTCTTCAAGTCAGGTGTCAGGTGAGCTTCCTGTCTAAGCCCCGCCTACTCGCTGTCTGCCAGTGACCTGGCAGTTTGAACAGGAAGTGTTTCTGGTGTCTGCAGCAAGAAGGCCTGTAAGTACTTCGATCAGGGCCGTGGCTCCTGTCCGTTTGGAGGAAAGTGTTTGTATCTTCACGCCTTCCCAGACGGAACTCAGCCAGAACCGGACCGGCCCCGTAAGCAGCTGAGCTCCGAGGGAAACGTTCGGGTCAGAAAGCACTGCTGCTGCCTGGGAGTTGTAGTTCATTCCAACTGGAACTTGTAGTTTCTAATGTTGTTTTCTCTCTCCAGTTCATGAACAACGTGCGTCTGTGGGATTTCATCCAGGAGCGCGAACAGCGGGCGCCTCCGCCTTTACCGTCCATGGATGATGACATCACAGAGCTTCGAGAGCTCTTCATGCAGATGTCTGGTCCGAGCAATGAGGAAGCGGAGGCTCCACCCACTTCAGAGCATTAAAGGGGTCGGCGGAGCAGATTCTGCTCTCTCCATGGTAACCTGTGGCTCAATGAGACCGTGCGTTTCCTGAGATTAAATCACGTGACCTCCCTGCAGCTTCCTGTCTGACTGTGTTTCATTAAAGAACTGATTTTATTTATTGTATAAAAGTAAATCTAGAAACAAAATCCCCTTTGGTTGTTGTGTTGGTTTTATTTTCACACCCGGGTGACAGAAACAGTAAACCAAACCCGCAATGAGCCACGACATCTACAACTGCTTATCTGTTTTAACAATTCAAGATGGCCGCAGCAGCTAATGAAGCTCACTGCAGGTCAGTGAGTTTTCCACGTTAAAGGTCCACTGACATCTGTTTGTTTTTGCAAACAAAATGATAAAATAATGAAAATTCCCAGTGCTGGGCAGCGCTAATCCAAAAATTAGTTCCGCTATTTCTAAAGCACTTATTAATTTATTTAGGTCCGCAATTTCAAAAGCGCTTATGTATTAGCAAAGCTAGCGGAAGCTAAATGCTAACGCGCTAACGTGCAAATGGCGAACTACTTTTTTAAATCCAGCAGATTTGACCATTTCGTGAAACGGTTAAGCTCAGAAAAACCTTGTGCTATAAAGTCAGCTAAGAAATATATTTTTTCTCAGCAAAGAAATAATTGTTTTTACCGTGTTTTGTTGTAAAGTCCTTTGCTTCTCTGGCCGTCGCCATTTTGAAGAGGGCAAATGAGGCGCTGACGCGTTGCGTAGGCCGCTGAGAAACATCCATAACTTCACCCTCCATGTTAAAAACTCTTCGTCTGACTCTTCAAAAACAAGCAATAAGGCTGCAGAGTAACACACTGGCTGCTAACTGCTATACACGCTCTCTCTAGCCAAGAGACTGAGGGGGACGCTTTTTTGTCACGGACCACATCTGGCGCTGACAGGATATGGTCTGTTAGCAGTCGTCCGGTTGATTTAAGTGCCCGTAAATAATTTTTTTCGTTTTTACTGATAGATAATTAGTTATTAGCGGTACTGCATTTTAAATAAAAATAGCACAAATCCGCTTATGAATTATAAAAGTTAGTCAATCCGCTATAACGCTGACAAATTGTTTAGGTCCGCTATAAGCAGATTAGCGCTTTAGCGCTCCCAAGCGGTCTGGTGCCCACCTTTGAAAATTCCTTCCAAACTGAGTCTAAAATGAAAAACAGCTTTTCTCTGAAAATTCCGACTACCGTAAGTACAAGCGATTGCAACATTTGTGACGTAGGAAGCAGGACCTTCAGTCTTCGTTTGCCATTAACGCATATTCATTCTCTGCCAGATTGCCTTTTTTTGTTGTTGTAAAACTTTAAAAAGGCTGGTTCGGTGTGTCGCATTTGGGTGTTTTAATATCAGTGAACAAGTGAGCCTTTTCACTTTCCCAAAAGATGTAAGACCTTCGTCAAAAATGGAATAAATAAAGCTGCCCCCCCCTCAGACTGAGCTCCCTGCTTCCTGAACAGGTAAGAGTCAAATAAATATGGGTGCAGACCTAAATTAGAACCTGCTGTTTCTGATCATCTAACTTCCTGCTTCCAAAACTAAAGACAAATAGCTCAAATCTTAACTTAGGTTGATAATTTTGTTGTTTCATTTCTTGTTCGCCATGAATATTTATATGGGGCGTTCTAAAGACGTTCTGCTTCCTACATCACAAATGTTACATTCGGTTGTAGTGGGAATTTTCAGAGAGAAAAGCGGTTTTTAATTTTAGACTCAGTTTGGAAGGAATTTTCATTAATTTATCATTTTGTTTGCAAAAACAAACATAATGGAATGATAAAATGTATATTTCTTCTATCATTTCATGCAAATTTGTAAGATGATGTCAGTGGACCTTTAAGTAAAATGTTGGTGTGGTAGCAGCTGAGCATTCAGTTCCTCCATTTCTGTTCTTATGTTGGTAATATCAAGACAACCGGATCTTTGTTCTGTAGATGAACGTTTCACTTCCTTCTGGAACAAGTTCCATGTTTTTAAACTGACAGACTGATGCAGATGACTCCCTCCATCCTGAGGCTCATCCCACACGTCTCTGCACCAGTTAAAGGCCCAGTCACTGCTGGTACCACCCAACTCAGCCCCAGTTTATGAGACCACCTTCTTCGTGGTTCCAGTGAGCTGCTCCGAGGGGCCGGTTCTGACGTGAACAAACAGCAGAGTGTCACCGGGTGATTTGTGAATGCAGTAGCCCTCACTTATTGCAGGGGTTATGTCTCAGACACCCAGCGATAAGTGAAAATCCACCAAGTAGGAACACTATATTTATTTTAGTGTTTATATAGCAAGGCTGTATAAACCCTTCCCAAATTCATGCAATGTTCTTAATGTTCTAAACCAGGGGTCTACAACAACCTTTACGATCAAAAGAGCCATTTCTGTCCTTTTGTTCACTAAATTAAACCTGTCTGGAGCCACAATACCTGCTACAACTGGGATTCTCAACTGGTGGCCCATGGACCACTTTAAGTTGGTTGGAGGCCGCTTTTCTGGGTGATTTTATCAAACTAAAAATATCTAATGACTTTTAACATTTATTGATATTTTTACATTCTAAGACAAAATAAAAGTCGAAATTCATGTAAAGAAGGAAAAAGTATATAGTGTTTGCCCAGTTTCTAAAAACTAAAACAATAAACTATGCATTCTTATGTGATTTTTTTTTATTGGAGAAAAATTATGCAGCCTACTTTGAAGAAATGAAGCAAAAAGTGAAAGTGAGTGTGTTTTACCCCATTTAATATTTCTACTAGTAATCATATATTAGCTACCATAAATAAATTACAGGAAAACTGCTAAAACTAGCCCTTTTAGTTGTTATAACAACTAATAAAATTCAGTTTTATGTCAGTTTTGGTCAAAGCTTGAAAGAGCCGCTGCAGAGGGACCAAAGAGCCGCATGTGGCTCCAGAGCCGCAAGTTGCAGATCCCTGCTCTAAACTCTCAAACCTATGTAATTTTAACAATATACATGTACGTACAGTATATGTATTGTAGTTTATTGTCATTGTCTACTGTTTTGTACTTTATATGTTCCGTCTTGGACAGGTTCAAAAACCTTTCAATACAAAAACAACTGGACTTTACAGTATTTGTAACAGAAGACGTTTCGCTCTTCATCCGAGGAGCTTTCTCAATTCAAAGAGCGTGGGGTTCAGGTTATAAAGGCCGAGTGAGATAAGCTACACGCATACATACCATGGGCGTAGCCAGGATTTTACGAGGGGCGGTTCGTTTGAAGAAAAAGTGGACCTAGAAAGAGCAACACGCTTTGGTGGTTCACTGGAAGCGCGTCGGGTTGCCACTCCAAACTTTCTCTCGACTCGGGTTTGATCCTCACTTGGGTGAACTCGAATCGTCGAAGTGGGCAATATTTCAACTTATTTTACGTTTGTCTTTTATTGGATAAAAAAAAAAGGAGTTTGTGTTAACCACAGGCATATTAAGTCTATGGTGTTAACCGGTTCGACATTAGCGGCGTCTCCATACCTTCTCTTTCCACCTCTCTTAACACAGAACTTGTGTTGTGCGGGAGTTGTAGGCGGGACTTCATAGGCAAAGTGGGCGGTTCGTTCGAACCCCCCGAACCCCCCCTGGCTACGCGCATG
>JBBPBX010019388.1:0-11719 GCA_038048925.1 Garcialebias charrua | reverse complement strand
TAAGGTCTTTGTTAGTCTAATTCACAGATGAGGCTCCTCTGTTCCCATCAGGTGTGAAAATCGTCTGGGAATCTGTCCTAAAGCTGCATTATATGTTTTTGAAAGTTGAAATCTCAGACCTCCTCTGTTAAGAGACGTTTTTTCTGTCAACATAAACAGCTTCCTCCTCCCCCCCCCCCTCTCAAACCATCTGTGCTCTCTGTCCAAAATCTGCACATTCTGGTCCTCAAATGAGTGTCCCTTGTCCGAGAGGTGGAGGTGAACAGCTGAGTTTTGTTCAGAGGAGGTGGCTCTCCTGTGTTGAGACATGCGTCTGTGAAGAGGCTGGTTAGTTTCTCCAATTGAGGTCTGGACAGTCCTGCACTGGGGAACCAGTATGGTTCCTCCATCCTGAGGAGATGAGATGGTTTGAAGTAGTCTCCACCTTCCTGAAGGGTCAATTCTTCTCTGGTTTCTGACCTTTCCAGCAGACAGACCCATGGTTCCAGTATTTGTTCTTCCGTGTTGTGTTTTGGACTTTAAAACTGAGAGAATCCTTCTGTAAACCTGTTTTGCGATGAGCAGTCCAGTTCCAGCTTTTACTGGTCTCCTTGTCTCCTCTGATTACACTAATCCGGTCCGAGGACCTTAACTCCTCACGGCTGAGAGCAGAGAGTCATGAGGGAACAGGTGGCAGGGACACCTCCTCCTCCTCGGGGCTGTTTCACTTCTGACCAGCTGTCTCAGACCGTGGTGGACTAACAGACCCAGAGACCCGAGTGTCGGGCTGCAGAGCAGGGTGGGCTCTGCTGCTGGGAGCAGAGAAGCTCGGAGCGTTGGGAATAATGGGAGCTGTTTATGGAAAGAAGGTGAGTGAGGCCTGGTTAGTCTTTGACGAACAGTTTCTCACAGTCTGATTTGCCTTTTAACGCCACAGAAACCTCACCCATTGATTAGTCGACAGGTTCCACTGATCAATACTGCTTCCAACTCCAGAATAAACCCTGACCTTTGACCCTGCAGGTGGGGCTGGTTAACAAACATGTGATTGATGGACCTCAGCTTCTGGTCTTTGGTCAGAAAGTATGGCAGCGTCTTCTGGATCAGACAATGCTTCTGAATGAAGGACCGGTCCAGGCAGGTGTTCTCTGGGTCGACGGTTCACACAGAGAAACAGTAAAAACTGAAAAAACAGCAGAGAGGTCAACTACCGAGTCCACTGGAAGTACGGAAGCCTGTTTGTGCCAGAACACAACGCAAAAACAATGGTTGTTTGGGTCATGAGTTCACGAACCTGTTGAACGTCCTGCTGCTTGGTCAGGGTTCAGTTACAGGATACTGGTCTTCCTGAGCTCTGGGTTTCAAACCAACAACCGATGTAGGAGCTGTTTCACATGAGAGACGATGAATCAAAGAGAATCTCGGAGAAAAACAAAGATCCAAGTAGGAAGGATGGAGTTAACGTGATGCATGCAGCCATCTTCTCAAGCACGGAGGTTCTGCCAAAGATCCAGACGTGTCTGAAGTTGTTCCTCATCCTCAGAGGACTTCAGTGTCGTGACTCCAGGCCTGATGTCTGCAGGACAGACGATACAAAACAAAAGTTACTCCCGTGTGGGTTCAGTAATGAGCAGGGGACATGTGGACAGTCTGTCCTCCAGCAGGCTGAGCCTATAGCGGCAGAACTAAAGGATACCTGAGGAAACCCAGTTCAACCCTAACTATAGGACTTATCTTCAGGCTGGTCCTAAACTCAGACAGTGTCAGCCTCACGATGAGAAACTGGAAGAGACGAGCACGAGAACTGTAAGTTCTGCCTCTCGAACCCGGGTTATGATGTCATGGTTTGACCTGCGTTTGTTGTCATGGTAACAGCAGAAAACAGCTGATGAGCCATCTGACAAAGTGTCAGAGCAGCAGGTCTGAGTTCCTGTTGGGAACATTTGGACAGAGAACTAAACTTGGAGCTACTGAAGTTGGTGTCCCTACAGTCAGAGCCGGTTTACCATTAGGGGTTTGAGGAGGTGGTGGTGGTGGTGGTGGGAGGGTTGTTAGCTTGTGCATCCAGGAAACTCCTGAAAGTCTGCAGAGATCAAGCTCAGCTCAAGGAACCTGAGAAAGAACAAATATTTCACTTATGAGGCGTGTCGTCATCACACCCCACATCGAGGGGAGAGTGTCTGTTTACATGGCAACAAACAGCTGATAAACAGGATGCGTATCTGTTTCTGAGGTAATGTTCATTCATTCAACCTTTATTTAGTCAGGTTAATCTCATTGAGCCTCGAGGACTCATTTATAAGAGGGACCTGTCTACAAACTAAAGAATGATGACAACAGCAACAGTAGATTGCTGTCTGTTTGTGCGTTTCCATAGTAACAAGCAGCTGTTGCACAGGTGGAAGTGACGTAGGTTGCATGTAATTCGGCAACAAACTCATCAGATGTTCTCATTAGCAGCAGCTGCAGGTTTGCTCAAGGGTCAAAGGTCACCGAGAGCAGAACAGAGACTCACAGACATGTCAAAAATAAAAATAAAAGTTCTCCAATCATCCAGAGACAAAGACGTGTCTCCGAGATGAGATGTTCTGGAGCTGAGCCTGAGAAATGAGACGGTGGCCACGATGGCCTCCATCACCCCTGGTGTCCTCCACCGGGTCCTTTGGTTGCCACCACAACAGGCACCAATGACCTTAGGCCATAGTTCCTGGAAACCACAAGAGAGGCCCTGAACGTGGCCCACTCAGATTCCATGTCCCTCACCTGTCTCTGATAAACACCTGCTGTAATGACATTAACTCAGTGGCTGTGTAGTCAGTGTAAACTCAAAGGTTGTTATGTATTAATAAGTACTTTATCTGTATGCCATAAGTCATGACCAGATCAAGAGTGTGATGATGAGAATGAGTAGATGTGTGGACATTTTGGGTAAAACAAATCGACTCAATTAAAATTTTAAAGGTTATGTTTAAAGGTGGGGTGACATGATGTTGGAACTATGCATAAAGTGGCACAACATATATATCAGAGTCAGAGTCAGAGTCAGAGAGAATTTATTGTCATTTGCACCGCATGTAGTACATGTGTTGAAAACGAGATTATGTACACAGGGTCCCAGTTACATCCAACAACAAATGCAAGAGAAAAACAATAATAACATCTAGGATTAACTAAGAGAGACATCAGCTAGTAATACACTAAGCCCTAATGTAGTAGAAAAACATCATTATAAACAGCAGCACGAACATGAGCAGATGGTCACAGATGAACGCAGCAACAAGAAACAGATCAGTATCAGTATGATGTGACATTTTGCAGTGTTTATTCTTATTATTTATTTATTCATGAGTCTGACAGCCTCAGGGTAGAAGCTGTTTCTCAGTCTAGTGGTTCTACATTTGATGCTCCTCAACCTCCGTCCCGAGGGGAGTGGTGCAAAGAGTGAGTGTGCTGGGTGAGTGAGGTCTTTCATGATGCAGGTGGCTCTTTTTCTGCATCTGGAGGTGTAAATGTCTGTGATGGTGGGGAGACTGACTCCCACAGACTTCTGTGCAGCCTTCACCACTCTCTGCAGAGCTTTTCTCTCTGCAACTGTGCAGCCTCCATGCCACACGTTGATGCTGGAGCACAGGACGCTCTCCACTGCACACCTGTAGAACGAGGTGAGGACTGGGCTTCTCAGACCGGCTCGTCTCAGCCGTCTGAGGAAGTAGAGTCTCTGATGACCTTTCTTGATCAGGCTGGTGGTGTTGTTGCTCCAGCTGAGGTT
Organism: Garcialebias charrua; assembly: GCA_038048925.1. Taxonomy (NCBI): domain Eukaryota; kingdom Metazoa; phylum Chordata; class Actinopteri; order Cyprinodontiformes; family Rivulidae; genus Garcialebias; species Garcialebias charrua. The sequence continues at coordinate 7,971 of JBBPBX010019388.1, read as the reverse complement.
ATCATTCATGTGTACACCCAGGTATTTGTAGCTGGAGACCACCTCCACCGCAGATCCACCTATATACAGTGGGGTGTGGGTGTGTTTGTTCCTTCTGAAGTCCACAATCATCTCCTTCGTCTTCTTCACATTCATGTGAAGGTTGTTCTCTTTGCACCAGCTCTCCAGATGTTCCACCTCCTGTCTGTAGCTGGATTCATCATTATCTGTGATGCATCCCACCACAGCTGTATCATCTGCAAACTTAACAATATGACAGCCTGGATGTGTGGCTGTACAATCATATGTGAGCAGAGTGAACAGAAGAGGGCTCAGCACACATCCCTGAGGAGAGCCAGTGCTGAGGGTGATGGTGGTGATATGTTGTATCATTCAACTATGTTTGTTTCTACAAGCAAAATGATAAATCTATGAAAATTTGTTTCAAAAGTGATTTTAAAATTGGCGCCGTGTTTCGTCACGGGACATCCGGGAACTTACGCATGCGACGTCTGTGACGTAGGGACTTGAAGTTGAGCCTGCGGGTGCCATTAGAAAGCAGTTTCATTATGTTCAAGATCGCCTATTTTTTATTGTTGTATAACTTGAAAAATGCCGGTACGTTGTGTCGCATTTGGGTGTTCTAATATCGCCAGTGAACAAGTGAGCCTTTTCACTTTCCCAAAAGATGAAAAACTTCATCAAGAATGGACAAAACCAAGCTGTCCCTGTCGGAGCTCCCTCGCTTCTGAACGGTAAGGATCAAATAAATACGGCTGCAGACCTACATTAGAACCAGCTGTTTCTTGTTCATCACTCAAACTAACTTCGGCTTCTCAAACTGAAAACAAATCGCTCAAATCTTCACTTAAATTGCTTAATTCCTCTGTTTATATATTCACTGCTATTTGTTATTTACAAGCACCCGTTCAATATATTACATCATAAAAATGCGTCGGCGTTTGACCCCTCCTTTCTCCACCCGAAAACTGCGACGCACTGCAGAGAACTATATTATTAAAAATACTTTTATATATTAATTATTCGACGCATCTGTGTACAAAAAAAGCTGAGTAGCTTCTCTTTCTAAAGATGTCTATGTTCCAACATCATGTCAGACCACCTTTAAGCTCTCACTTGCAACATCTACATGAATCTAGAGATAATAGCAGGACGTTCCACTGTCTGAGCATCTTGAGGCTTTTGTTGTTTTCTTGTCCTGTTGTGTCGCGTCCTGTATTTGTTTTATGCATGCAATTAAAACACAAAGAACAGTGTTAAGATGGGTTTAGGTGGGAGTCCCTGGATATTATCTTTAGTTACTTTGCTTAGTGTTTTGCAAGTTGCCCAGGTATGCTGGTGCTCACTGGCTGAACAGCCCAACATACCGGGTACACTCATTTATTCTCAGGCTGACCCTCTGGAGCTACAAGGTTCTTCTTGGAAGATTCTGGCATTGCCGTTACTGGAGCTGCTCCCCAAGATATGGCTAAGGAAATGTATTTGAAGGAAAAGAGGATCAAGGTGGGATAAGAAACAGGCTGCGGAGACGTGGAAGTAAGCTCCCACTACCAGCACTGACTCTGTCAAATGTCACTACGGAAGTGGATGAACGTTCTACTCCTGGTTGTGTCTCTATCGCAACATAAGCATGTTTTGTTTCACTGAAACGTGGTTGTCAGAGGAGCTTACAGTGAGCTTTCCTGGATTCACACCTTTGGACATTAGTTAATCAGGGAAGGTGATTGGGGTCAAGCTCTGTGGCAGTGAATGACAGAAGGGCAACTCACTTCACCCTGCAGGAGATTGCTTGCTCAAGGAAATCATGACTATTGTTCTGTCCCCACTGTTTGCATCATGAATTTATGCAGTTATCATGTTCTGAATATTCTTTTAACCCATGTGCAGAAAGACGCGGGGAACTCAGGAATACAATAAAGAAGAATATTTATTTAACAAAACAAAAGGCTGACATGGCAACAAAACTTACAATGAATAACAGGAGCACGGTGACAAAGGAGACACGGAGGAAACCAGCGCTTGAATGCCTTGGAGGACAGAGACACAATGAGAAAAACACGGGGTGACTGGGAGGACGGGTGAGACAGGAGCTGGCATCATGAGGGAAGACACACAGAGGACGGCAGGACAGATGACACAAGAAAACACAAACAAAACAGATCCTTGATGGTGATTCTGGCCCTGATAGCAGCAGACAGTTTTAAAACCACCATGTCCAGAGCAGCTGATCAGCCGGTCTTTCTGCTGAGCGACTCAAACAGCTGTTTCGTGACAACGCCGCTGCCACAGTTGGAGCAGGATGTCACATTCCCAACATGACTGGACAGAAAGTTAGATCTGTGCTTTGGACATAGTCCACGTGCATGCATCAGGCCACGTGCATGTGTTTCTAAGTAGCAGTTACTGCTATGGGTGATATGCGCAGCTGCCCAGGACGCCATGAGTGCCCAGCCTTGCCCCCAGCCTCCCCTCAAAAAATAAAATGCATTAGTTCATAAATCCTCTCTAGCCGAGATATCGATTTCCAATAGCAACTTGCGGGTAATGGGTAAGGCACCCTGGTGGAGGGTGCCTTACCCATTGAATTGATAAAGCTTCTCGGATGAGAAGCGAAACGTCTTCTGTTACAAATAAAGTCCAGTTGATCTTGAATTGAACGCCTTTTTGATTTACCCATTACCCGCAAGTTCCTATTGACACATCTGACTGCTTCCAAACAAATCACATTGATTTCATGCATAATTTTGTGAATATAGCCACTAGTTCACAGCTTGTTTGTGTGAAATATAAATGAATAATACACAAATGAATCTGCACACCATGGATGGTGAATTAGTTTGACTCATGTTGGGGGAGTGCCAGTTCCACACATGGAAGATTGACCAGAGCAGGTCCAATCCATCAGGTGTCCAGTTTAGGAAGAAGAGAAAGGAGCGTGAGGGGTCGTCTCTTGGAGCATGGAAGCTGTTCTGTTGTGTAAACTATAGTCTGCTGCAAGATGAGCTTATTAAAGTGTGTGTGACATGATTTTTTTACTATGCATAAAATTGCTCAAAATATACTGTATATGTTGTATCATTCAACTATGTTCGTTTTTGCAAACAAAATGATAAATCAATTTAATGTTGCTTTAGAGAGAGAGTCAGAGTCAGAGAGTCTTTATTGTCATTTGCACCGCATGTGGTACATGTGATGAAAACGAGATTATGTACACGGGGTCCCAGTTACATCCAACAACAAATGCAAGAGAAAAACAGTAATAACATCTAGAATTAACTAAGAAAAACATCAACTAGTAATACACTAAGCCCTAATATAGTGGAAAAACATCATTATAAACAGCAGCACGAACATGAGTCTGTATGAGCAGATGGTCACAGATGAACACAGCAACAAGAAAACAGATCAGCATCAGCATGATGTGATATTTTGCAGTGTTTATTTTTATTTTATTTTTATTTATTCATGAGTCTAACAGCCTCAGGGTAGAAGCTGTTCCTCAGTCTAGTGGTTCTACATTTGATGCTCCTCAACCTCCGTCCTGAGGGGAGTGGGGCAAAGAGTGAGTGTGCTGGGTGAGTGAGGTCTTTCATGATGCAGGTGGCTCTTTTCCTGCATCTGGAGGTGTAAATGTCTGTGATGGTGGGGAGACTGACTCCAACAGACTTCTGTGCAGCCTTCACCACTCTCTGTAGAGCTTTCCTCTCTTTAAAAGTGATCTTAAACTTTGCGTCGTGTTTATTCACAGGAAATCCGATTACACGCAAATGCAACATCTGTGACGTAAAATCGGGCAGAGGGCTCTGCTATTTAGGTAGCGGACAATTTAAAACCCAACGAATTTAGCAATCTAAGTGAAGATTTGAGATATTTGTCTTCCGTTTGGGAAGCAGAAAATAGTTTGGGTGATGGAACAAGAAACAGCTGGATCTAATTTTTACTTCCGCTCTCGGCAGAGCAGGTCGCATCTCTTTTTGCTCCTACACCTCCCTGGTCCCCCCCCTGCTTCTGCATTTGTCTCGTCTGTAACTCTTCAGCGCTCGCTCGAACCAATTTGGAATGGATTTATGTGCGTGGACTGTTTTCTGGGCTATTTCATCTATCGATACTATCGATAAAAAAATTTCCGCGAAGCGCACCGGCCAGGGAGAGCCGGGGAGCCCCATCGACACGCGTGCGGTGAGCTACATTATGGACTCGAGGAGCAGGCTAATGTAACTGACCGCTCTTTCTGTCGGGGACGTGGAATCTCTGTGGATTATTGGGATACTGGTGGCTGTTTCTGCCACTGAAGGCTGAGGAGACCGCCGCGATCGGCGTGCTGGCGAGACTTCCGCTCAGCGAAAATGCTTTGATCCAGGCTATGATGACCTTCCCAGCTGTTGTGCGGGCTGAACCGCACGGTGGGAGAAGCGGTGGCTGCCGCGGACCTGCGGTGTGTGGAACTCGTTTACAGCCGTCCGGATTCAAACAGGGCACATACGGAAGGATCTTGTAGCTCGGAACCTCTCTCGATTCGGCGATTTGGACCCAGAAACAGCACCTGGACTTAAGACTGCAGTAAAAGTACACTGTGGCCTGACTGAAAAAATAAAGCAACTAATCTAATCTGGTCTCTGTGCAGCCTTGAACTGAAGGCTGTCTACAAATCTTCTCCTGAGCTGGGAAGCTGAAGGGAACTCGCTGCCCTCCCCCACCCCTCCCCCCAGAGGTCTCTGTGTGTGCGTTCTCAGATGGAGCCGGGCTGAGACCTGCGAACTGTGCTTATCTGGAACTGATTACTCACAGACTTTACCTCCCGCCTGCCGTCATAATGCATCTTGTCCTGTCTAATATGTGCTAAAAGCTGGTAGAGTTTTTTTGGACTTTATCATGGAGTGTCTCCTGACAAATTGTGATAGTGTGGTGGACCACTAGGGGGCTCTACTCACACCCAGTGGGCCGAAGGCATTACAGGATGTTTTATTGTGAAAGGTCTAGAGGACCGGATGTGGTATTGGATATATAAGGCGGTGTTGGGTGTTTCCCGCCAGTTTTTAGTAGGAGTTGATTAAAGTGAAGAACTGCATCCCACTACAGGCATTTGGTGATGCTAAAGCTGCACTGGCCACTGCTGCCCTTTTGGCCCATCCATCCCCAGCGGCGCAAATAGCTTTAACAACCGACGCATCTGATGTTGCGGTGGGGGCTGTGTTAGAACAGCAGGTTTCCGGGGTTTGGCAGCCGCTTGCATTTTTCAGCCGTACGCTGCGGGACAATGAGCTGAAATACAGTGTTTTTGACAGAGAGTTGCTGGCGCTTTACCTGGCCACACGCCATTTCAGGTTTTTCCTGGAGGGCCGCCGGTTCACTGCATATGTTGACCACAAACCCTTGGTGTTTGCGATGTCAAAAATTTCTGACCCCTGGTCTGCTCGCCAGCAACGCCACCTCGCAGCGGTGTCTGAATTTACTACAGACATTCAGCATGTGGCTGGAAAATCCAACGTGGTGGCCGACTGTCTCTCCCGGGTGCTGATCTCTCCCGTATACGTTGGCATCGATTTTTCTGCTATGGCTGCGGACCAACGTAGCGACGCAGAAATACTCGAGCTCCAGTCCGGGCCCACAGGCCTCGAGTTGGAGGAACGGCAGGTGAATGACGGCGGTCCTCTCCTGCTCTGTGATGTTTCTACTGGCAGGCCCCGCCCCCTGGTTCCAGTTTCATGGCGACGCCGCGTTTTTGACTCCTTACATTCCCTTTCTCACCCAGGTGTTAGAGCCTCGGTGAAACTGGTCAGTGCAAAGTTTGTTTGGCCCGGTCTGCGTAAAGCGGTTAAGGAGTGGGCAGCAGCGTGTGTCCCATGCCAGCGTGCTAAGGTTAACAGACACACCAAAGCACCTTTGGAACCCTTCTCCATCCCAGGTCGGCGGTTTGATCATGTGCACGTAGACCTGGTGGGCCCTCTGCCTCCATCACAAGGTTTTACTCATCTGCTGACTATAATAGACCGGACCACCAGGTGGCCTGAGGTGGTTCCTCTGACATCCACAACATCTGCAGTGGTGGCCCGGGCATTTTTGTCTACCTGGGTGGCGCGTTTTGGCCCCCCTTCAGACATTACATCGGACAGGGGCCCGCAGTTTGTTTCTGAACTTTGGTCTACCATGGCCAAGGGTCTGGGGACTAACGTTCACAGGACCACCGCTTACAACCCCCAAGCTAATGGTTTGTGTGAACGGTTTCACAGGTCATTGAAAGCCGCACTTCGCGCTGCATTGACCGGTGACAACTGGATTGACCGTCTTCCCTGGGTTTTGTTGGGGTTACGTACCGCAACCAAAGAGGACCTGAGCTCTTCCCCGGCTGAACTGGTTTTCGGTCAACCTGTGCGCGTCCCCGGTGAGTTTTTACCTGAGGTACCCTCACCACAGTTCGCCCCACCGTTGCTACATTTTTCACCTCAGGAGGCCCCTTTTCGTGTCCCCGGCCCGGTACACCATTGTTTACCGCAGTCGTTTGTCCCTAAGAGTCTGGAGTCCTCTAAATTTGTTTTTGTCAAACACAATGCACACAGGACACCACTACAGCCTTTGTATGATGGACCGTTTCGGGTTCTTCAACCAGGTCCGAAACATTTCCTTTTAGATTTAGGGGGTCGTACTGAGACTGTCTGTATCGATAGGCTTAAACCAGCTCATGTTATGTCAGATGATCAGGTTGTTACGGCCCAGGCTCCTCGCAGGGGCAGACCTCCATCCACATTGCTAACGGACTGCGGTCCTTCTTCCAGAGACTCTCAACGTCCATTGGAGCCCGAATCTTCTGCAGGCCCTCCTCGTAGCCCTCCGCTTCATCAGACTGGTTCTGCAGGGCCCAGGTTCAGCCGTTCTGGTCGTTTGATCAAACCTAAAATGCGGGACTAGTGATGGACCTTACTGGGTGTTCTGGGGGGGCGTGTGTGGTGGACCACTAGGGGGCTCTACTCACACCCAGTGGACCGAAGGCATTACAGGATGTTTTATTGTGAAAGGTCCAGAGGACCGGATGTGGTATTGGATATATAAGGCGGTGTTGGGTGTTTCCCGCCAGTTTTTAGTAGGAGTTGATTAAAGTGAAGAACTGCATCCCGTCTCCTGTGTCGTCTCTTCACCACCTCCTACAATAGATTCTTTTTTTTGAATACCACGTTCTTACCCGTTTGTGTCTATTCCTTTTTCCATATCTGATTGTTGCGGCACGGTTTCATACTGCTACGGCTTCGTGCACTCGCCCCTATCTTAAGACGGATGTGCGTAATCAATTACGTTGTTTTGTGCCCCGGTGCAATGACAATGTCAATAAAGATATATTCTATTCTATTCTATTCTATTCTAATTTAGGTCTGCAGCCATATGAGACTTACCTTCAGGTGGAGCGAGGCGGGGCTCCAAGTGGTGCAGCTTTGTTGCATTCTTGACGAAGTATTTCATCTTTTGGGAAAGTGAAAAGGCTCACTTGTTCACTGATGATATTAGAACACCCAAATGCGACACAACGTAACGGCATTTTTCAAGTAAAAAAAAAAAAGGGGGGTCTGCAGGTGAGCTGCAGACACACGCAGACTGCCTCTGCCCGATTTTACGTCACAGATGTTGCATTTGCGTGTAATCGGATTTCCCGTGAATAAACACGACGCAAAGTTTAAAATCACTTTTAAAGCAAAATTAAATTGATTTATCATTTTGTTTGCAAAAACGAACATAGTTGAATGATACAAGATATATATTTTGAGCAATTTTATGCATTGTAACAAAATCATGTCAGTGACGCTTTAATTAATAACATAAGACGCTAACTGTTGTTTATGTTTAGCTGCTGCTTATGATGACATGTTTGGTTTTCAGCAGAAAATATTACCCTTTTTAAGATTGAAATTCTTCTAAAACTTAACTGCATGGGAAAGTGATATTAAGAATGACTAAAAGCAATGATCCGGTGATGTAGCCATT
>JBBPBX010019387.1:0-44508 GCA_038048925.1 Garcialebias charrua | reverse complement strand
TGTTACAGCGCCACATAAAGGCCTGGCATAGTTACTACAGCGTTTGTGTCGTTTTCTGTATTTCCGTGTGAATGAAAAAATTTCTAGAAACAATGCTGCGTTTAATAGGAGAACAATTATTCTACTACAAACACTTAAGTTATACTCCACGAGAAGTGAAGAACTCTGTTCTGACTGATGCGGGTGTGAGATGACCGTTTTCGACACAAGGTTTTGTTAAGAAAACTTTTGCATCATCAACTGTTGTATAGTTTGCCATGTGATGGGGTGGTTAATGCAGCTATGTTGTTTTGTGAGTTGCTCATGTGGTCACGCTGATAGTTTTAGCTCTTGGTAGCTAATATTAGCTTCTGGGATCCAGTAATCGCAGTGTGACTGTTCGTCTCTCCTGGGCAAGGGCCACCTTGCTGTCTGTGGTTGCTGCTGAGCGGTAGACCGCTCTCAAAGGTTGTCTGAGTGATGGCCAACATCCTGAAATAAGATGTTCTCCTCCATCAACTGACAAACTCCGTTCTGTAATTGGTCAACGTTGTAATTACAGCCCGACCGATATGTAAATTATGGCCGATATTGGGAGGGGAAGGCGACCATCAATAACCAATATAATGTCTGAAAAGTTTTGAGCTTTGTCCACCCCCCAAGAATCTAAAAAAGCAGTGAGTGGAGCGGGGCTTGTTTATTTAGTGCGTCTGTTAGCAACCATGAAACTAAGCAAATAGATTTATTATGGATAAAGTTCTGCAACCATGAAACTAAGCAAATAGATTTATTATGGATAAAGTTCTACAAGGAGGCAATAGCCTATGCTAGTAGATTAGCTAAATGTTTGCTTGCTAACTTGAGATGCACATAGCTAATGACAAGCGGGTTGGAGGATTGAAGAGACTTTATTGTTGATTTATTTTACAGAGCAGTTAAAATAAACTTACCATGCTCTGTTCAGCAAAATACACTCCACAGTATTGCTCCCTGCTTCGACTATGCTGAAAGTGAAACTTAAAGGGAACGGCCATGATTTTTAAAGTAGTCTGCATTAGGGCTGAACGATTTTGGAAAATAATCTAATCGCGATTTTTTTTCTATAAATTGCGATTACGATTTAAAATGCGATTATTTTTACTGGTTCTGTATTAATTCATATCACTAACGACACAACTGTTTTTATTTTAATCAGATAATGCGCTTTTTCACGCAGAACGTTAGCTTGCTGAGCTAGCTGCTAACCGGGCACCATCAAAACAGACCCGGTCTAATGACCAGCTCGCGCTTTGTTTATCTCCCGCAGTCTCTGTGTCTCAGCGTCTAAGCTCAGATACACGTTTAAATGAGCTAACTTACCTGAATTTATAACTTTTATGACTTCTGTCGAGCCTGAAGCAAGAGCGCACGGTGTCCCCCATCCCTCCTGCTCTGTTTTGCTCGCTCAGTTGAGCTCCTACTGCTCGGCGCGGCTCACTACCAAGTCACGTGACCAGCTCGCGCTCTGTTTACACGTTTAAATGAGCTAACTTACCTGAATTTATAACTTTTATGACTTCTGTCGAGCCTGAAGCAACTGTGTTGAAGCGCACGGTGTCCCCCATCCCTCCTGCTCTGTTTTGCTCCGCTCAGAGCTGCGCGCGGCCAGACCGGCTCACTGCCAAGTCACGTGACCAGTCAAATCGCAGCCCGTGCGATTAGTGAATCGCGTTTTAACATATCGCGAGATAATCGCAAATGCGATTAATCGTGCAGCCTTAGTCTGCATGCGCCCTCTGTTGGATAGATTGCACAATTACAGCTGGTTCCAGCATTTTAGGGGTGAAAATTAGAATTGCTTATATATGCACATAATGGAACAATTATCACAGATATGAAAGGTCCACAAATGCCTGCATGGACCAAATAATATCTGCCCTACTGATATTTTGGTTGGGATCTAGTTGCAATAAAAATGATCTGATTTCCAGGCCATGCCATCACTGTTTTTCTGGTGGTTTCCCATAATAGCACACTAAGGGCAGAGGAGTTCAGCAATTTGATTTCTCTTGGAGTATAAAGTGCTTGCTGAAAAGAACAACGGTGGAGAATAAGTTCACTTTTATTCTCCCTTATGTTTTCTGTCTTTGTATCTTAGAATATGGCTTCTGTACATCTCTTCTGTGTTTTCTTAAATTCCACCAAATTCCACTCTGTCAAAATTTACTTTATTGTCTTATGACTGTGATTAAAAACAATTGCATTCAAGTTTCTGAAGTTGTCCTCCAACATACAGAGGTGTTCATTAAAACGTGAACATTAGTTTAAGTCCGACATGTTCACACAGTTTTATCCAAAAGCTGCAGACGGTGGTTAGTCTTCAGACTATTGTAGCGGAGAGAAATGTCTTTATGACACAACAAAATAGCTGTCAGTTTCCCAAAAACACAAGCGGTTGTGGTTTTTAAAGGATTCCCAGATGTATTTTAAGAATTGTTTTGTTTCTGGAGAATCTCGGGCTAACAAATCAGATCAAATATCATAAAAACACTTTAGTTTTCGGCATCAGACTAAAGGGTTTCAGTGAAAGGTGTATCCCCGCAGTAAGTCTTTCCCAACTCCCAAACCTGCTCAATTACTGTTTCTATCATCCCCCAAAGCACACTCGCAAACACACATTATTTGGTTGTCATAACAGAGATGTCGCTCAACGTAATCCAGATCGGCACGAAAGGGGCCTTTGGCCTCGTGTTGTTGCCACAACAGAGACACTGATGAGTCTGACACGATGAAGAAAGAACCTGCAGACCCTCATCTTCTGTCCGCAGAGGGTTCTGCTGCCGCTCGTCCTCTGAGAGCTCCACCGTAGAGAGGAACGGCAAAACTCATTATGAAACAAACAGCCGTGACCCTCCTCACACCCTCCCCCAGCTGTGAAACATACGGTAATTTAAGCTTCTAAAGGGACCAGAGTTTATCTTTAATCACCCTCTGCAAACTCTACAAGCATAAAACACGCAAGATAAGTAAAAGCATGAAAAATGTCCCCGTTTTGAAGATGTTCTGGGCTCATGTTTATCTCAAAGCTTAACTTTTGTATTTGGTTTAAGCTGATTATATAAATAATAGATGGGAGTTTACCAGCAGGGAAGCAATCATCATTCTGACTCGTAAAAGCAAAATAAAAGCGCAGTTAGCTTCTTTCATAAAAGATGAAATGAATTTGCAAACATTTGCTCCCTCGGATGTGCATATTTCCTTCTTTGATTGTTTAAGTAAGTAATGTTGACTTTTGTTAAACTGAGCTGCTGCATATTAAAAGTTGAATTTATCAGAAGTTTATGTTAGGTGGAAGTCTTTTTTTCAGCTAACACTTTTTATTTTTAAACATTTCATAGTGGAGGCATTAAATAATGGAATTTGGGACAAGAGGTCAAAATAAAGCCCTTTTTGCACAAGATTAGTTTTACCTCAGGACCACATGTAATAAATAAATTACTCTCCAACGTATGCTTTTTATGTGCCGCATTCGCACGGGATAACCAAAGCCTGAGATTTAGCTGCAATTTACAGACATCTTCCAGATATGATGTTAACGTGCTGCGTTGTCACTTGTCACGACCAATTGTATTAATCTACTTAATAATAATAATAATAATAATAATAAACTTTATTTGTATAGCACCTTCCTACAATGCCTTGCATTGACCAAGGTGCTTAACAGGATAAAAAGATGAATAAACTGGAACAATAAATCAGTGAAAATAGAATAAACAACAGCAATAAAAGAAGGCAATGGAAATAAAAAATGCTACATACTAAAATAACACTAAAATAACACAAGTAATAAAAGTTACACACTGAAAGCTTTTTTGAACAAGTGGAAATAAAAAGGCAATGGAAATAAAAAATGTTACATATTAAAATACCAAAAGTAATAAAAGTTACACACTGGAAGCTTATTTGAACAAGTGGAAATAAAAAGGCAATGGAAATAAAAAATGCTACATATTAAAATACCAAAAGTAATAAAAGTTACACACTGAAAGCTTTTTTGAACAAGTGGGTCTTCAGTCTGGTTTTGAACAGAGTCAGATCAGAGGTGGCACGCAGCTCAAGGGGGAGACTGTTCCAGGCTTTTGGGCCGGCAACAGAAAATGACCGGTCTCCCCATTGTTTGTACCTTGAGCGAGGCACCTCCAGCAGGTGTTGACTGGCAGATCGTAAAGCTCTGCCGGGCTGATGGGCTTTCAAAAGTTCTGAGATGTACAGAGGAGCAAGTCCATTCAGAGCTTTGAAAACAAACAGGAGCAGCTTGAACTGTATCCTGAACTGAACCGGGAGCCAGTGTAGAGAGGACAGGACAGGAGTGATGTGTTCATATTTTCGTGTGTTGGTCAAAAAGCGCGCGGCAGAGTTCTGTACAAGCTGTAAACGGGAGATGGAGGATTGATTAATACCAACATACAAAGCATTACAATAGTCAAGTCTGGAGGTCACAAAGGCATGGATGGCCTTCTCCAGATCACCACGGCTGAGAAATGACTTGACTTTGGAGAGCAGACGGAGCTGGAAAAAGCTGGTCTTGACAACAGAACTGATCTGTTTATCAAACTTTAAGTTGGAGTCAAGCTGCACTCCAAGATTTCTGACCACCGGGTTGAAGTGGGGGAGGGGAAAACCAACACTGGGACTGGGAAGGATGTTGCTGGTGTCACCAGGTGCACTAAATAAAATGCATTCAGTTTTATCTGTGTTTAGGTGGAGGAAGTTTTGAGAGAGCCAGTGCTTAATGTCATTTAAGCAGTTGACAAGAGTGTTTGAACTGGGTGAGGGGTTGGGAGTGACTGGCAGATAGATTTGTAAATCGTCTGCATACATGTGAAAAGACAGGTTATGACGTGCAATGATTGATCCTAATGGCAGCATGTAAAGAGAGAAGAGGACTGGCCCTAGAATAGATCCCTGTGGTACGCCAGAGGTCAGAGGGGTTGATGAAGAGGAGGACAGATCGCCTATCATGACAGAAAAAGTTCTCCCAGACAGGTAAGATTTGAACCACTCAAGCACAGCTCCCTGGAGGCCAACCTGCTGAGACAAGCGGTTGATTAGTACCTGATGGTCGACGGTGTCAAAAGCTGCTGAGAGGTCTAACATCACCAGCAGAGCAGGGTTTTTTGCATCCAGGGACAGAAGAATGTCATTCTGTACTTTGAGCAGTGCAGATTCAGTGCTGTGACGAGCTCGAAAACCTGACTGAAATTTTTCAAACAGGTTGTTGAGTTCTAGAAAAGATTGAAGTTGAATAAAAACAATCTTTTCTAGGACCTTTGATAGAAATGACAGATGTGAAACTGGTCTGAAATTAGAGAGAGCTGTAGGATCTAGGCCTGGTTTTTTGAGAAGAGGCCTGACCACAGCATGTTTGAAAGCAGATGGCACAAAACCTGAAGATAGACAGCTGTTAATAAATGACAAAACACAAGGACCAATTACATCAAAGGACTGTTTGAACATTTTAGAGGGAATGATGTCCAGAGAACAGTTAGTTGGTTTCATCTGCTGAACCACCTTGGTGAGGTGAGGCAATGAAACCAGGTCGAACTGGTCAAAAACAGCTGTGGTTATTGCAGAGGCACATGACAGGATGGTGTTGGATGAACTGACAATGTTCTGTCTGATAGAGTCTATTTTGTTGACAAAGTAGCTCTGAAAGTCGTCGCAGGTAGACTGTAGCTGTGTTTCCATCCATTTTCATTTCGTATTTTGAGCTACCTCGCAAATATGTAAATACAAATTAATGCAGATCAGAAGTGTTTCCATCTACTGGCTTGAAGCGCTTCTACCAAGCCGCGCACAGCGTCATTACGTCAGACGTCAGCGTCATTACGTCAGACGTCAGCACTGCGCATGTCTACAGTAAACAGGAAGTAGCGGTTGAAAACAGAACCCGGCCACACATCTCGTCAAAATCGAGAGAATATTTCAGGTACGTGTTGCTATCGGGCGAGTTGTATTTATTCTGTCATGCCAACTAGTTTTAGCGATGTTACATGTTGTCCGGAGCGGAAACAGCTGAACGTCACGTGACGTGAATTTTCGCTACGTCAGAAATGAGTCGGAAAATGTGTTTCCATCTGTCGTTTAGCGCAACTCAAATCCCAAAAACCACCTCAAGCGAGCGTATAAACTTTTTAGCGTAATTCAGGAAGTAACCTCGCAATTTGCCGTTTCCATTAAGCTTTTCTGCTGCGCTATTTCAAATTGCGCAGCTAGAAACCTTGATGGAAACACGGCTTGTGTGGCAGTTTTCAGAACATTGACAGATGGGTTGATGACAGACTGGAGTGTGCTGAAAAGCGTCCTCGGCCGGTTGGAGCTGGTGGAGATTAAATTGGAGAGGTACTGTGACTTGGCCTGTTTCACAGCATTATGATACTCACAGAGACAGTCTCTCAGTATTCCTTGAGATACATGAAGCCGGTCGCGCTTCCATATTCGCTCTGCTTTTCTGCAACGTTGTCGAAGAGCTCGCGTCGTTTCGTTGAGCCATGGTGAAGGTTTGTTCTTTGAAGATGCCTGTTTGAGAGGAGCGATGGAGTCCAAGATCGTCGTGCAGGTGTGATGGAAGGAGCTGATGAAGTCCTCAGGATGTAGAGATGGGTCCAGGCTGACAGCAGAGCAAAATTCAGTGCTCTTAAAGGCATCAGTGAACTGACTTGGAGTTAATGGGGTGATGGAGCGGCAGAAACGTGCTGGGAGAATAGCCTTCGGTGCAGGAGAGGTGAAAAATTCAAATAATATGGGAAAATGGTCTGAAATACAGGTGTCCAGGATCTCCACAGCAGGTATTTGAAGGCCGTGGGAGATAATTAAATCGAGTGTACTTGTTGAGGAGAAGGCATGTCCAACCGACTGGTTTAAGAGTTTTAAAAAAGTCACGTTAATCTCAGATGGACTAATAATAATAATAATGATAATGAATTTAATTTATAACACACTTTTCATTAATAAAAATCTCAAAAGTGCTACAATGTGCAACAAATGCAAAAAGCAAATAAAACAAGTGATAAAATCAAGTAAAATCAATCATAATATCAACTAAGATCAAAGATAAAATCATGTGGAGGCAGAATAGGCTTGCTTAAAAAAATAAAAATAAATAAAACAAGTGATAAAATCAATCAGTCAAGGACTACCTGTCAGCAGCCGCGCACGTGAGTGGCCGCGCGTCTGCTGACCCACCGGTTGAAATGGACTTGTGACCTGTCCAGGGTGTCCCCCACCTCTCACACAGTGATAGCTGGACATGGGCACCAGCGACCTTCGTGACCTGAAAAGGCAGAAGTGGGTAAATATAATGGATGTATGGATGGGTCAGCTGATCACGTGCGCCTCTCCGCACCAGCTGTCATTTGCTGCTGTAACTTGAAACCAGAAACCTGCTGTTTGCGGTGAAGGAAGTAGCAGCATCGAAAGCCAAAGCGATCAGCACGTTCATTTAAAACAGTCTTGTTCTATATTTTTCCAAATGATTTTCATTAAACAAAAAACGCCTACCGGTAATTACGTATCAGATCCGCTCATTTCTGTCCAAATTACAGAAATGCCTATTCACATTGGATTCGTATTATCACCGGACCTTGAAGTTCAACAAAATATAGTAGGAAATTTACGGGGGAATTTTTACTTTACAAATTACTGACATGGCCGATTCGCACGGGAATAACAACACAGACTATCTCTGTAATTATTACAAACAGCATGTGGTCCCTAGGTAAAACCAATCCTGTATGAAGAGAGCTTAAAACTACCGTAGTTATTTTGCTGAAAATCTTTATCTTTGTTGACTTTGTCTACATCCTCTCCACCTTCTTCTGTGCTGTCTTCTTCTTTTTTGTTTTCTTCGTATTCTTCTTCGTATTCTTCTTCGTATTCTTTGTATTCTTAATATTCTTCGTGTTTTTCTTCATATTCATCATCGTGTTCTTCGTATTCTTCTTCGTATTCTTCTTTGTATTCTTCTTTGTATTCTTCTTTGTATTCTTCATATTCTTTGTGTTTTTCTTCATATTCTTTATGTTCTTCGTATTCTTCTTCGTATTAATTTTTTCTTCTTCATACTAATATTCTTCTTATAGTTTTGGTCTATTTTTTCTTCTTCTTTTTGAAAAATTTCTCCACTTTTGCTTCTTGATTCGTTCTTCTGCTACTCCTTACTTCTGTAATTGTCTTCTCCAGCTTCTGCGCCTCCTATTTCTTCTTCTTTTTGACTTCCTTGTCGTCTCCTCTTTTTGATTTTGCAATTTCTTCTGCTCCTTTTTCTTGATTTCTAATGATCTATTTCTCCTTCTTGTTTTATTTTTTATTAGCTATTTTTACCTTCTTTCTCCTTTCTTGGTGCTTTTACTTATTTCTTTTCTTCTTCTCCTTGATTTTTTTCTCGTACTCCTCCTTTGCTCAGCAGTAACCAAAAAGACAAATTAGTGGTCAAAGCCACAGCTAACACTGAGAACATTCATACAATACAAAAGATTCCTTCAAATACTTTCTTATCTGAAAACCCTGTGCTCTAACCCCGCAGAGTGACCTACATCTTGATGAGACTGTATGATGCTTCTATGTCCACCTCTGCCATGTTTTCAGGGCTTTTAACTCCACCTCACATGGACCTGCTTCAGCACAGACTTAGCAGCAGAAATGGCCGCAGTGTCTCCGGGGTTTGGTGTAAATGAGATTTGCTGTGGGGGCTGGAGATGGACCTTTATGAAATAACCTCTGCAATCTCTGACAGAGCAACAGGGGAGAGAGCAGACACAGGCGAGGCCAGCGATGCAGTTAAATGAGAAAAAGGTGTGCTACAGAAAGTAGGCCAGGTTATAACTGGAACACACACCAAACTTCACTTCACTTCATTACAAAAACAAAAAGTCTCAAATACATTCAAGTTGCAAATATATATATATTTAAACTAATTACATTTTCTCAAGAAATTACTGGGCACAAATCTTTCAGTGTACAAGGGTTAGAGTTCGACGAGTATGGAAATTTTGGCTATCACCGATACCGATATTGGGAGGGGAAGGAGCCGCCGATAACAATACTGTATACTGGCTGAAGATTTTTGAGCTTTGTCCCCCCCCCCCCCAATAATTTAAGTAAACATCGAGTGGAGCAGAGCTTGTTTATTTAGTGTGGCTGTTAGCAACCATGAAGCTACGTAAGCAAATCAGATCTACGCTATACCCACAGTAGGTTTACAAGTTGTGCACTGTTCATAAAAACTGTCTTCCTAATGTGCATTCACATTTTCTACCTTCACTACTCACCATAAAGTTATCAAGTGTGTTACATAAATATAAATTAAGCAAAGAAACACTCTTCATCGTTTAAACTGTCAGACAAGGCCTAATTAGTATTGACTGCAGGTGTGTTAATTTTTTTCTTTGTAAAGAAGTGAAGATTCCAGACAACCAATGCATTTCATTGGGACGACAAAGATAACGTTACTAACGTTGATATATTTGATCTCTATGTTAGATTTATTGTTCTGCATAAAGTTTTACAAGACAATAGCTTATCTAGGTTATCTAAACATTAGCTTGCTAACTTAAGAGGCACATAGCTAATGACAAGCAGGTTGGAAGATTGAAGATAATTTATTATTGTTGATTTGTTCTACAGATCAGTTAAAATAAACTTACCATGCTGTGTTCGCACAATACGCTACACATTATTGCTTCTTGCTTTGTCTACTGTCAAAATGAAAGTGCAACTTAAGTGAACGACCATGCGTTGAAAGTAGTCTTCAGCGCCCTCTGCTGGATACATTGGGCAATTACAGCTGGTTCCCACATTTTAGGGGTGGAAATTAAAAGTACTTACAATGGCACATAATAGGCTCTGTGCACAAGTGTCGTAAATCACTTGCGCATTGACAGGAAGTCAGGTTCCCAGCTTCCGGTCTAAGCCCCGTTCTCTGTTTACAAGAGCTGCCCAAGACACAAGTATCAGCTATGTTCATCGTATCGTTGATGTCTGGTCCCCTGCTCCGACAAGCAAACGTAATAAGGGATTTAAATTGCATATCTCAAGTTTCCTGCACAACTATGAGGGTAAGTAACGTTAGTTTGATCGCGTTGTGTTGTTGCTACCTGTTAGCGGCTAACGTTAGCCTATTAGCAACGCAATCTTTTTTTTGTAAACTCACGTTATAGAAACAGCTTTTCCACACTTAAATGAAACGGCTCATATTTTGTGATCCTTCTACAAACATGCTGCTCTTCTCAGTTTCATGCAAAAATCAGGACACAGCTGTGAAGCTGTTGTCAGGGCTCTGTGTCAGGTCCATGAAGAAAGCTGAAAAACCTCACCGTAGGGTGAAGCTAGGATTGTTCAGACGACAGTTTTAAGATTGCTGGTTCAGTAACCCCACGTTCCTGTTGTTAATGGGGATTTAGCTAAGATGGTAATTAAATGTCAGTGTGAGTCAATCTAGTACATTCAGCTACATGTTTACATTCTTGGTCTAATTATTTTGACCTCGTGTGTTTTTATGCAGCTCTCAGAAACTAAAGTCTTCACTCCCTCATGTGCACCTGCTGCTGAGAACCATATCACACCTGGGCAAAGGTAATGTTTTCTCCATAGAGACTTGATTTTACTTCAATTTTTATTGATTTTACTTCATTTTTTATTGATTTTTACCTGTTTAACTTGTCATTTTATTGTATATTAAATTGAGTTTTTAGTTCACTGTGTGTTAGTGTACTGACATGTAAATACTGTACACACTAATCTAGGTTCTGCAGGCTCTGTGCTGCACAAGATTCATATATCTCGCCTCTTTGCTGCAGAAGCCTGGTGTTGGAGGAGGAGAACCACCTTCCTCCGCTTCCACACAGAGTCTGGTCTTCACCAACTCCCACCATAACCAGCAGCCGCCCCCGAGCTGCAGCACAAGATTTTGATGGCCGCTACAGTGACACACAAGTTATCCTGGACTGTACAGAACTACGGTGTCAAACACCTTCATCCCTGCTCCTCCAGAGTAAAAAGTCTTCTCTTTGGTCAGGAAATGGAGATATGAAGTTTGACAGAAAAGCTGATGGCACAGTCTTGAAGAAAAACAAAATGCTGTCATTTACTTATATTGACATTGTCTTACATTTGTAAGTAGATATTCTTGATGGAAACATGTACTGTTTTCTTTGGAGGTAAATAAAAATAAATGTCACATTTTTGTAAGTGCAGTACCTAAACATTTTATTGACCACTGTATTTTGGTATGTAGATATCTTTTAAATTAATTTTGTTATTGTACCTATGTCAATTAAAAATAAAGTTTTTTTGAGAGGTCCAACTTTGAAAAACCTTGTTCATTTGATAGTGTCAAAAACAGGGTAAAGTTAAACATATTCATCAAATGCCTTAAATGAAAATTACAGATATATTATCCATTCAATTGGATTTTTTTTTAATTATTGTTAGTCTTGTTTTATAGCCACAGTAACAACAACACAATATCCTCTGTATTTCAATATTTGAACACTTTAATTGTGAAATAGAAGGTCAAGATTTTACAGGTAAGAAATCATATGCTAAAAACCTTTAAAATAAAACTTTTATTGATTTATGGAATCTGCTACGAAGTAGGTAAACAGATTAATGAGGGCTGAAAATTTTACAAAAAAAATCTTGTAATTGCTTTGACTGATAAGGTATTTAGCAGCAGCCAGAACCAGGCCAGCCTGTGCTGATGTGTTGGGGCGCAGACGACGCTGAAGAAGGGCTGCTTGTTGAGATGGACGTGCCAGAGGCAAGGAGGGGCCGGAGTGTCTCTGAACCAGCTGGCTCAGCACAAGGCTCTGGCTGCAGGCCAAAGTCACCTGCAAACACACACACAATAATTAAATCTATATCACGCACATACATTCAAACAAGACTGCACAGATACTGATGAACTTACGGCTGAACTGTGACGACAGAGAGGTGGTGTTAAATTCAGAAACCTTCATGTCCCCGCTGGAGGAGAATGGTGGAGGTACAGGTGCTCCCAAACCTGGCAGTCGAGGTGTTGCTTCCTAGGGTGCTAACAGGAGGAGCAGTCTGGGAGTGAAGACTTTAGTTTCTGAGAGCTGCATAAAAACACACGAGGTCAAAATAATTAGACCAAGAATGTAAACATGTAGCTGAATGTACTAGATTGACTCACACTGACATTTAATTACCATCTTAGCTAAATCCCCATTAACAACAGGAACGTGGGGTTACTGAACCAGCAATCTTAAAACTGTCATCTGAACAATCCTAGCTTCACCCTACGGTGAGGTTTTTCAGCTTTCTTCATGGACCTGACACAGAGCCCTGACAACAGCTTCACAGCTGTGTCCTGATTTTTGCATGAAACTGAGAAGAGCAGCATGTTTGTAGAAGGATCACAAAATATGAGCCGTTTTGTTTAAGTGTGGAAAAGCTGTTTCTATAACGTGAGTTTACAAAAAAAAGATCGCGTTGCTAATAGGCTAACGTTAGCCGCTAACAGGTAGCAACAACACAACGCGATCAAACTAACGTTACTTACCCTCATAGTTGTGCAGGAAACTTGAGATATGCAATTTAAATCCCTTATTACGTTTGCTTGTCGGAGCAGGGGACCAGACATCAACGATACGATGAACATAGCTGATACTTGTGTCTTGGGCAGCTCTTGTAAACAGAGAACGGGGCTTAGACCGGAAGCTGGGAACCCGACTTCCTGTCAATGCGCAAGTGATTTACGGCACTTGTGCACAGAGCCTATTGGACAGTTATCACAGATACCAATAGTATCAGGTCTACCGATATGTCAGTTGAGCTCTAATCATTGGGAATGTCCTCCTCATAGCAGCATCCTTCCTCTGTTTTGTTTCCTCGTTATCTGGAACAAGCCTTTAAATCTGGCTGCTCCAACATACAAGTCACCCAGAATTTAACATGTTGTTTTTGATTGTACTTTGAAATATAAACACCAGATAAAGCATCAGAATTAACTAAAGCTCTGTTTTCTGATGACTTGAGGCAAGGCAGTGGAAACACATCTTTTTAAATGTTAACACTCGCTGCTAGTGATGATTACTCAGTCTCCCATTTAGGATTTAAGTCACACAGCAGTTAAGTAGGTTTTACTACGTTCTTAAATGAAGGGAAAAAAATACTTACTGTAGATATGAGTCTCCATAAATGTGTTTGTGTCTCTTAGTGTCATCGTTTGACGTTAGCGCCTTCGATATTAATGGTGATATCTGTCAGGACGTAAGTGCATCACTGACAGCTATGATTATTAAGGCAGACAAAAAAATTACGACCTCCGTCTGCGCCTCTTAAGTATCAGACTTTGCAGATGTTCTTTAATGTGTGCAGAATGACAGCAACACGTGTCACTCAATGATTTCTTTTTCCTCTTTACTACTAATCTGAAGGATAGACGTCCTTTCTGTTCAATGAATTCCTTTGGGTTTAACTACATTCACACTAGTTGCATTTCTTGACATGTTATAATTTTCACTTGAAGGTTTAGAGTCATGCGTATCAAGACCACTTCAAAACATTACCATAAAGACCATTCATCCAGTTTCTTCTGATTTCGTGAGATCTGGTTATGATTGTAACGGGTCTGGGTGGGAAACCCAGACATCCTTCTCCCCAGCGACACTCTGCAGGTTCTCCTGGGGAATCCCATGGCATTCTCAGGGATATTTGTTACCTCCAGCAGGTTCTAGGTCTGGCCTGGGGTTTCCTCCCAGTGGAAGATGGTTGGAAATCCTCCATTAGGAGGTGCTCAGGAGGCATCTTGATCAAATGTCTAAACAACTTCAGCTAACTCCTACAATGTGGAGTTCTTCTCCGTTTCTCCAGGATGACAAATCTCCTCAACATGTCTCTAAGTCTGATCTTAGCCACCTTTCAAAGAATGCTAATTTTAGCCACTTGTATCAGGGATATTGTTCATTTTTATTTTTTGGTGTGGGTCATGGTTCATATCTCGGTCTGAGATTGAGACTCTCAGACTTAGAGGAGCTAACTATACTCTTAGCTGCTTCACTTCAGCTGCAAACCTTCCAGTACACCATAAAGGTCATGGTTTGAAACACCAGAGATAAAAACACAACATCTGTAAAAAAAAAAAAAGCAGAGATGAGACATTGAGGTTCCCAAACCAAACCTTCACCTCTCCAAGACTACACATTCAGATCTTGCCCATGAACACCACAAGCAGGGTCATAGACAATAAAGCCTTGTAAATAACTAACTAAATAAATAAATAAATACAGAGGGATTCAAAACCTCTGCATACCTTCATGGTTTTGTGACCTTTCTTTTTTTTTATATGTTTAAATTAAAATCTGTTTTCACTCTGTCCAGTCATCTTTCTTGCCCTTCATCCTCCCTGCTCTCCTAATCTTGTCATGGTAATTGGTTCAGAAAAATTATGCAGACTTTGTTAGCTCTCTGAAATCTCTCGTCGCTCGACTCACACAAGATTAATTGCCTGAAGAAGCAGAGCAGCACTTGTTGTCCATTTGACTGAATTAACACTAAAGCAGTGAAGTAGTCGTCTTGGAAGTGAGACCACTGGAAGCTCACATTCTCATTATTTTTCCTTTCTTGTCTTTGTCCTTCTGCTTTTATGTTTCAAACTACTTTTTCCCACCCATGTTTCTGTCCATTGTGAGAATTTTCCCTGCAAGGCTGTTTTTCTGCTGGGAATACTGTGAACTTTTGTCAGGCTGGGCGTTGATCAAGGCTGATCTAGTCTAAATCTGTCTAGGATCACCCAAAGAGAAGGCTTTTCATCGGGTTGTGAAACATGATGTAATTATTGTGCAGTGTTTGTAATGTGAGATGTTTGAATATTATCTCAGTCATGGGAACTTAGTTTTGGAGCTTTATCAGGGAATTAAGGAAAGACTCACGGTTGGGGAGCAGCAGCTTAGCCCATTTGAGGAGATTCGGAAGATATGACTGAGCATGTTTGCAAATGAATGCTTGTGCACATTCACAAATGCACACTTTATACTTGTTTGCACTGTCAGACACACAATAACTCAGGTTCTGCAGAATCATATTGTCAAATGGGCTCAAATCAGGATGCACTTTCTGCTTTTGGTTTGCACGAAACCAGATAAACCAAAACTTTGCCATAATATCCTTGGTCCCTAGAGTTTCCAAAAGGAGAAGGGAAGGAAGATCTTTCAGTTATCGTGCTCTTCTATTGTAGAACCAACACATTGTCTACTTTTAAGATTAGGCTTTAGTTGTTCCTTTTTGATGAATCATAGTTAGGGTCGGCTTGGGTTTCCTGACCTTAGTTACGCTGCTATAGACTTAGATTACTGGAGGACACATTGACCTCATTTCCTCACTCTGCTGCTTTCTTTACTCTACCTGTTAGTATTTGTAATTATTTCTATGTTAACATGTTTTTTGATGGAGCTAGAATAGTATAGAAAAATAGAAAGTACACCTGGACCTGCCATTTTGTGTTAGTTTCTCCTTTCTGGCCTTTCAAACCCCAGCCAGTCGAAGCAGATAGCTGTTCATTCTGAGCCTGGTTCTGTTGGAAGTTTCTTCTTGTTAAAAGGGAGTTTTTCCTTCCCACTTTTGCCTTTGTGCTTGCTCAGGATGGGAGACTGAGACAAAGTGAGGAGTCAATGCATCTGCTGGCTTCCTTAGATAGAAAACTGTTACTAATTGGCTTTTTAGTGTATCTGAATCTGTTTTTGTACAGTGCCCTGAGATTTGGCCTGTCGCAATAAACAATAAATCAATTAATCGCATGATAAATGAAAACTATTGACCTAATTTTCATTTATTGGCTTTATCGGTTCTTCGTGTCTCTCTTTCTGAAGACACTGGATGACAAAAGGCTCAACTCCGGTGCTCTTCACTGACCCATCCCTTTCTCTTTTCTCTTTAAAATCCATTTTAATCGTTCAAAATTGCAGTTTTAGATCGTTAAAAGCAGCTAAGCTGAGAAGCTAAGCTACGAGCTAAGGTAACAGGCTGACCTCGAGGAAAAAGCCTCCGTCTTGTTGAAGCTCCAAAATTCACGGTTGAAACCCGTGCCTTTGTGTAAAAAGTATTTCTCAGCAAAAAAGAAGCTGATAACTTTTTTATTAAAAGCTTTGTGTGGAAAATGCTATGCTAAGGGGATCATACCACATCGAGCGTCCCACATTTTGAGAACTGAAGAGAGACGGCCCATGTCACGTCAAGGGGTCTCCCTCCCATTTTTCTTATCGAGACATGCTGCTCGCTCCATCACTATCCATCCTTTGATTCAAACAGTCTTATACAGGGTACTGCCTTCTGGTGGTCAAAAAAAGATACTTCATGCAAAACAAATTAACAAAAAATGTCTTCTTAAATTTGACAATAATTACTAATTATTGTAAAATTTCAAACAATATTATCATTTATCGCAATAATTTCTGAGACAATTAATCACCCATATTTTTTTTTTGCGTGACAGGCCTACCTGAGATAACTTCTGTCATGACTTGATGATATAGAAATAAAGTGAGTTGAACTGAATATTCAAGAACACTGAGAGACAATTCTATTACGGTATACAGATTAATAATCATCACAAATCGCAGATTCAAAATAATCACGTTAGGAGCAATTCTTCCACTTCTAGCTTTGAGTGTGTGATTTAAGAGTTTACATTGTAATTTTCTATTAGAAGTTTTTTCCCTGTTGCAGATGCAGTTGTCTACAGTGGAAAGGCTTGAAGTTGGGTATTTAAAGTTTGTTTTTGTGCACAACTTTGAAAGATCTTCAGCAGCCCGAGTAGAACTACCGGTACATACTTTATACTTATCTGTCAGACCTAATGGCTTGTGGGGAAAGGCTGAAATGAAGACACAATGTGTGTTTTTCCCAATTTAAAATCTTTGAGAGATACAGAGTGCTTCCCAAACCAATGTACTGTAGCTTGCTCTGTGTCTATGGTGTACATCATTTATCAATGTTGGCTGCTGGTTGAAGTTTTTGGGCTCTTGGATGAAACCCTTCAGATGCACAATTATAACATTTCAGATTGCGTACATGCCACAGTGTTATTACATGTCGGTGAAATTTGTATCCAACCCATACTTTAAATGTTAAAGACATCACAGTGAGAACAGAGAGTTAATCTGGATAAAAAAGTTTAATGAACTGTGACAATGTGTGCCAATCACCTGCCTTTTTTGTGTATGAATGCCATGACTTCTGTGTTTCTTCATAATCCATTGAAGGCTGAGAAATTACAAGACTCATGCTGATATAAATGGGTGTTATGGAGAGTCAATAAAGATGGCCAAGAAATTTGATGCATTCCAACAAAGATGCCTGCGAAAGATACTGAATATTACATACCTAGATCAGATTACAAACGCAGAAGTCTATCGCAGGACACATACCATACCCATGAGCCAAACAATCAAGCTAAGGAAGCTCAAGTTTGCGGGACATGTACTGAGAATGGAAGCACAGAGACTACCAAAGATTGCCTTCAACTGGAAACCACAAGGAAAGAGAAAGAAAGGCAGACCCAAACTGACGTGGAGACGATCCTTTGAGAAAGACCTGAAAGTACAAGGCTTCGACCCGAGCACGGTGGAGGTGATCGCCAAGGATAGAGATCAATGGAAACAGCTTGCCACCCAATGCGCTCTCGAGCGCGGGAGGATCTAAGTCTAAGTAAATATGGAGAGTAGTTTGGGGGTTGCAGTAACTTGGTGGTCAGTGCCTTGGTCCTATAATCCTGAGGCTCCAAGCTAGATTACTTCATTATGGAAATACATTGGTTGCACAAGTTTTCTCACTGTAGCAATATCTGCCAATGAGAGCACCTGAAAGACAAACAATAACATTCATTTATTTATCTAAAAAAGCTAAGTCTGGTCCTCTGGACCAGGTTTTTGAATGCCATTTGAATGCCATTCAATGGTTTTTGAATGTCCAGAGGACCAGACTTAGCTTTTTTAGATTTTTCTACCTGGATTATTGAGCATGCATCAGAGTATTCATTTATTTACTTTGTAAAGAAGTTCAGTTTGTGTGGTACTTTTCTAGTTTTGCATATTTTCTTTTCAACTTTTCTCATTTTGGTTTAACACCACAAATATTTATGGTACATGGGGGTGGTGCATTGACATTTTTCTGTTTACTGCCTTTTCCCTGCAGGGATAAGGGATAAACACTGTGGGGTAGGGGGACAGAACTTCTGTTGTTACCATTATCTTCCTTTCTTTTTTTGCACACATTTTTCTGCCAAACTGTGCAGCGTCTACTGTAACGAAGATCGCAGTTGTACAACACAGATTCACGCTCTTCTTTTTAATCTTTTATCTGCCTGTAATGCTCCAGCACTGTGTCACTGCAGAGCTGTCACACACATCCCTTTGTTCTCACAGCAAATAAGCCTGTTTACTTGCTTTTCCCTTGCCGCTTTGCCTCTAACAATGTGCATTGTGTAAAGTATCATTGTTACTTTTTTTTCCACCCCGGTGCAGAATTGGAAGTAATTATTTCAACAAGGCCCAGTCACCTATACCTTTCAATTTCACAGAGGTTTTTAGATTTTCGAAGGAGAAAAAAAAAACGTTTAGCACAAGGTTGGATAGTTCTTTACATCTCCTAAATGATGACTTTAGGATATAAAATCAGAAAATACAACAAACCGAAGCTCTAAAATATGGACTAAACTAAAATAATCAGGTTCTTCATCTGCTCTGGTTTCTGCGTGGATTAAAACCCCAGAAAAGATTCCCACAAATAAAAGAAAACAGATGCTAATATGTTTATATTCTGACAGAATTGGAAAGCTCTGTCCTTACTTTGCCAATGAAACAAAATTTGAAGACGAAGGATAGTATTCCCCTGATGATAGTTGCGTGAAAACTAGCAAAACGACACATTTGTTCCCAGCAATTTAACTTCATGTAATGCATAATTGGTTTCAGGCCCGTAGGGACGTTCAGCTCACTCAACAATGGATGAAACATATTGGCCAAGACAAGCTGGTGCTGTCCAAAATGTCTCAGTGTTTCAAAATAAATGTAGAGTATTGGACTCTGAACACACTGTGACTCAGGTCTGTCAGATTTTTGTTGTTTTAAACATTCATTTTGCACATTTGA
Source organism: Garcialebias charrua (assembly GCA_038048925.1). Lineage (NCBI taxonomy): Eukaryota > Metazoa > Chordata > Actinopteri > Cyprinodontiformes > Rivulidae > Garcialebias > Garcialebias charrua. The sequence goes on along the minus strand of JBBPBX010019387.1, from coordinate 25,381 downwards.
ACTCATTAGGAGTCTTAAATTAATCACATTTTCTATAGATTGGCTGTGTTAAGTTGTTCCCAATAGGAGTGACTCAGAATAAATTGGCTTAACTCATTTTTTAAAACTCATTTTAAATTATCTTCTTCTTCTGAATCTTTACTCGACTGTTTTTTGGCGCATATAGTTTACTCCTTTAACTTCAGGCCTTAGTTTCAACTCACCTGCATCATCTTCAACTTTACTACAGAGTCCAGTAAATCCTATTCCATTCTGCATTTTACCAGCTCTTGGAGGATTTAGTGCTCCATAAACTTCCACCAGAGCTGAGACGTGAAAATCCTGGGTGGCTTAGGTTTCTCAATGTGCTACATGGTAACACGTTCCTGCGGTAGTTTGTGGGCTTAAACCAGATGGGAAGTGATGGGAATACATGTTGGGCCCAAAAATTTATTTTCTCATTCATCGAACTCCATTTGAAACACAGACGAGGCAGCAAAAATATGCTTTTGTTGCACAAAGCTGCAGGAAAAAAGAATATATATATAGAAATGTATTTAATGTTTTGAACCACTTTAGCATGACGGTCTCGGAGGAGTTGATGGGGGAGAAGGCGGGCCCCGGAGGCCATCTTTGCACCAGCAAATTGGTTTTTTTTCAACTATGGAGTATGCTGCTTGTGGGAATCGGTTTGTTTGGTGGCTCCTCAGGTTTGGATGAAGGCTGAAATGTCTCAGCAACAAAAGAAACCGTCCAGATGACCTGACTGAATGATGTTGGACATTGAAGTTTAGTTGGCAAAAGTCAAATGTCTCTCTCTCCTGGTGTGTTTTCCTCAGTCAGTGTGCAACAAATCAATGGGGTCATGAGGATCAAAAAGGTGTATAGAGAAGATGACTCGTATCAATCTGAAATGCAACATTTTAATCCTATATTCTACTCACTGCTGCTGGGTTATTTTGATAACTCAATAACTGGGCTAAAGTCTTAATTTACTTAGACATATACAGTACATACTCTATCTCTACCGATCTTCATGTAGCTAATTTACACCACTCGTATTTCTGTTAAAAGTCATTGGTTAAGATGACATGCGACCCATTAAACCTGACCTCCAGCCTGGGCTGAATGAGAAAAACCCTGCAAGATACAGAATGGATCATTTCCATGGTGAAACAGCGCTACTCAGTGGTGAAACTGCATATCATTTTAACCATGACATAAATATGTCAATGAGTTTAACGGAAATATGAGTGGCGTAAATTAGCAACATGAAAATTGGCGGAGATAGAGCACATACTTTTCTAAGTAAATTAGGACAGTTCTTATTCATAAACGAAATTATACGAGTACATTTTCCTTAATCTAGCATATTAAACGGCGATCCGTGCGACCCTGAAGTATTCCTTTTAGTGCATGCTCAAATTAGCAACACTACGGATCGGATTCCGTAACAGATTGGGGAATGACAAATCCCACCAGCGTCTTTACTTCGTTAGGAAGCTAAAGAGAGCTGGACCTGGGAGCTCTGTCCTGAGGAGCCTCTATGGCTGTGTGGTGGAGAGCGTTCTCTGCACCTGCATCACCGTGTGGCACGGCAGCTGCACTGCTGCTGAGAGGACGGCTCTGCAGAGGGTGGTTAAGGCTGCACAGAAGACTGTGACCACCTCAGACCTCCACACTTAACGATGCATCATGAAGGACTCCACTCATCCTGCACACAGTCTGTTCCAGCCCCTCCCCTCAAGCAGGAGGCTGAGGAGCATTCAGAGCAAGATCACCAGGCTCAGAAACAGTTTCTTTCCTGCAGCTGTCAGACTGCTGACTCGAGCTGCACTTAATTCTGCTTCATCTTCCTTTAAAAAAAAAAAACTTTATTTATTATATATACAGTATATATTTGTACTCTTATATTTATTTATTTGTTAACTGTTAGGCTTTTGGATCTGGGACCTGAGTCCGAATCTCGTACCACAAACATGCAAATGTTGAGCTGGTCTGACAATAAAATGTCCTCGAATCCTTAAAAATGTACCTCAACGTTGGCTGCGGTTGTTTTTACCAAGCAGGTTTTAATGTGTACAGAACGTGTTCAGACTTCAAATTCATCATAGTTGTAATTTCTTTTTGTTTGTTTGTTTCTAGAACAGTTGCATCATTTTGTGAAGAACAAACAAAAACAAAAAAGCACTTGCTTAACTTTTTCTTACCACAATCAATTTTCCCTGACCTCATTGAAAAGTGTCATGGAATGAAAGCAGGAAGGCCTCGACAAAAGACGACGAGGCTCAGTGAGGACAGAGAGGCACCTTCAGGTATCCCAGCATGCTCTCCTCTCAGCGAGCTGCACGGTCGCTCTAATCTCAGCCCAGGTCAGCTCAGAAATCTCCAGGGTGCAGAGGGATCTGCCGAAGCTCTCAGTCTTATTGATTTGTGTCATTCTGTCCCAGCTGTGACTTTGATGTGACGGTTTCATCTGAGCTTTGCTCATGGAGTCTTTAATTACATTTCAGAGCTGGAGCACCTCTCCCGGGGATGAAGGTGGTGAAAGGGATTTGGTGATGAGTTTGGGGAGCTCTATCTGTCTGTGAACAAACGAGACGAGGGAACTTTGGGTACTTCTAAGGTTGGAGTTAACTTCTGCTCCGGTGTGTGTGTGTCTGGTGTTAAGGCTCCTAAGTGGCGGAGTTAACTCGTGTGCGTGTGTGCGTTTGCTCTTGAGTGCAAGTGTGAGAGCGGGACATGCAAAACCTCCACCTTCGGCTGGATTAACGCCTAAACTTTCAGGGCTAATACCCCTGCATCTTAAATCCACTCCCTCTCACCTCAAACTCAGAAGGTGCGCTCTTAATCTCAAGTGCAATACAGTATTTGGAGTAAAATGAAAGTGTGTGCTGCCGGGAGTGTTCTCAATGCAAACAGCTCTGCTCTGTATCAACAGTCTAAAAAGCAGCTAGAGTGGCGCAGTAATGCCTCTCAAATGTGAAAAAGAAAGATTAGGACAATGGTTAAGTTGGAAAATGCGGATTTTTAATAAAAAGCTTTTCAGACAACTCAGAATGAGACAAACGTTTTGTCTTTAAATGCAGGAATAAACGTGATGAAAAAAACAGAACATTTTTTAAATTTACGGTTGCTGTAAAGAACGGTTTTACAACTTTTAATTTTCTGCTGCCATGATGAGGAGCATTGGATCTGTATGTGTGTGTGTTATACTGGAAGGATTTCAAGGAAACTATGCACATCTCACTACCTTTTTAACGTCAACCTGATTTAAGATGGAGGCAACAGCTAATCGGCCTTAGCGAACCCAAACACGGCTATAGCTCAGTTAATTTTACTAATATTGAGCTCAAATTTAGTGTGGTAGTAGCTGAGAGCCATCCCCAACACAAAACTTGAGCACTAATGTATTGCAATTGAAATTTGATATGCATTCTTTCAGACATCTTTAAAGAATGCCTTTTTTTTGGCGTTTTGTTTTAATAAAAATTTCCGGTCGGTAACGGTTTTGGCAAAGTAACCACTTTAATGGAAAAAGCACAGTGCCATTATTATTGTGCCATTAATAGCCACTATTACCTATTACATGACACAATGGCATGCCATACTGCTCAAGTGCCATCTAGTGGCTGAAAATGGTAGTGTTCAATATTTTCAATGCCAGAATGGATGAAAATGGTCATATCTCAGCCAAAAATTGGTTTATAAATATGGAAATAAATCCATAAATAAGTTGCTTCAGCGTATAAGTCACAGGTTCTGCAAATTAGTCAAAAAAGTGTGACTTCCTGTCCAGAAAATATGGTACATTTAAAAACTGATTTTATTTATCTCTGCTTATATTTAAGCATGGCGAGTTTTTGTCCCAAACGAGCGTTAGTCCCAGCAGGATTCATCTGTTATCACAGTTGTAATATTTTCTGATCCAGATAGGAAGCTTGCACGATGAAGTCACATAAGTTGTAATTACCATCAAATGGTGTCAAGTTTTCTGAAAGAATCAGCATAGCTATAATTTCTCATTAAGTTTCTGTCACTCCCGAGGTGCTCCCTTGGCCCTCAATTACAGCACAGCTTATGAGACCTTCGTCTGGCTGGAGAAAGGCTTCGTTTGTGGGTCATTCTCACATCTTGAGATTTCCAGCCCTCGCTCAGACATTAAAGAACATGAACCCACAGATAATGACTCAGAGAAGCAGTTTGAAAGTATTTCCAATCTTCTGCTACTCAAAGTGTTTCTGCAGATTCACAGGGCTAAGGAATGTGCTAACATGTCTGGTATTAACACTTCCTGTATGTTCCCATTGGTGCTTCTTTCATACAGATCTGCACTTTATTTACGGTGGTTTACTTCCCACACTGCTCAGTCACGTAGTGGTTGCAATGCAAGTGTTCTTTAATGAAGTCTTCAGGGGAACGATCAATGTTGGTGTGGTTTCAGAAATCAATCATGTTGTACTTACAGAATGTACCCAGTGGCTGCGTGTAAGGTTGTTATATACATTTTTCTGTTGTTATTGCTTTTGATAACAGTACAGATCCGACACATGGTGGTAATATCGTCTTAGGCTTTCTCACAACATATCCAACCCTTAGCTGAGTGTCACAAACACTTCAGACTTTTAGAGGTTTAAAATGATGCAGCATTAAGAGAAGACAGATTGGATGAATCTGCCAACACATTTTCTATTGATACTTTTGCAAATTCAATTTTTTTTTAGCCACAAACTGGGTTTGCATTAAATATACTCAATTGCCTCATTGTATACTGAAATGCCGACCCAACTGCTAACCGTGGTGATAAAAGAACAACTATAAATGTAACAAAATAAAACTCCAGGTAAGACCGTGTAGCCCGTGCTCAATAAATAAAGTGTCAGTGTGGGATAATAAATAGATATTGCACAGTCAGTTTTCCACAATGCCCAGAGGATAAACATTATTGCACTTAGCTGTGATGTTGCAGCTTTCCAATGGGAGTTCACGTTTATGGCATGTGGATAAAACTGTTCAGGAGTTAAGAGTTGCAGCTTTTAATAGACCCACAGTCTCTCCCAGAAGGTAGCAGAGTAAACAGGTGGTTTCCTGGGTGAAATGAATCCTGTATGTTTGTTACTCACTGCAAGCGCTGAGCTCTGTCTTTGAAAGAGGGCAGCTGTGTGTTTATCGCGTTCTCTGCTGATTTAATAACTCCCTGTAGCAATTTTTATTTATTTATTTTGTCACAGTGCAGCTTGTGGACTGAACCCATTTTTATTTTGCATACATCTTTCTTTCACCTGAAGTTTATTAGTTTTTAGTTTAGAAAATTTAGATAGTTACTCTGTTTTAAATGTCTTGTTATTTTTGGGTCGTAAAAAAAATACTGTTTGCATTTGTGAGTTGGTTTATAGATTACAAAGCAGAGGACTGAGCACATGACCCTGTGGAGCACCTCTGGTCAGCACCAAGACTGAGCAACAGGACCTGAACCTGTTGACTGAAGGTCTCTTGAGAAGTAATTCATCCAATTTTTTTGTCTCCAAACCCTATGTGTCATTTTTCATCACTTTTATTGTCTGTCCAAACAGGTCTCACTTGTAAATGAGTCTTCGAGGCTCAATGTGACTTATCTGTTTAAATGAAGGTTGAATGAAAATTTATATCAGGACCTACAGGGCCAATGATTTTAAGAATTTCAAGTTGTCATTTATAAAAATGGATTTCAATAAGGGCACTTTTTGTCACAATGCTAATTAAAATATACACATTTTATTTGTTTATTGACAGTTCCAATAAAATCCAAAAACTTGGATCCCAGCTGAGCTACCTTCTTCCTCCCAGGTTACATGCCTAGTCCCCCCCACACCGATCCACTGGGTTGGGTTAATGGGAGGGGTTGCTTGACCATTTAAGCAATTTAATTATTTTTTTTACAAATAATTTTTTTACAAAAAAGTAAATTAATTCTTATTTATTTTAAATTAACGTTCTGTTGCCGAATGTTGCCAGCAAAGGTTACTAGTTTCGGACATCATTTTGGTGCTAATACTAAAAAAAAGTGCATTAATAATAATGATAATACTGTAATAATAACAATAAACAACAACTGATCAAAAAGTCTCATACAGTTATCTTATGGCAAGTCAGTTAGGCTTTAATTTATTGTAGTTTCTTCAATATATTAGCTTTGAGGGTGTAACTGCATCTTTGAAAATACCTCGTAACATTTTAATTTTCACACTAGAATGTTTATTTATACACTCTTTAGTTGTTAGGCAAGCTTAATCTTACACAGAAATAAGAGTGTTTTCTTGCCTGTCCTTGCCTTTCGTTCCATTGTGTACCAACGCGTCTTAAATAAATAAAAATTCTGACTCATATACTTCAGTTTTGCTTTATTTTTACAGTTTTTTTTTTATTGGGCTTATTTATTACTGATATACTGCTTTAAAAGAGCATCTTAGCCGTGCCGGATGGCTGTTTTCTTGTGCAACAGACACTGAGCTTTGGTGAGCGGTGCCAGCTGTGTTGCTACACTTGCACTCTCTGCTTTAGAGCCACGCTCACACTTTCCCCAGCACCATTTCTCAAGGCCAAGAGAGTGACACAATACTTCCCGGCAAGGGGAGAGGAGAAGATGTCCAGTTCACTGTGTTCTGAATGTGGCCGCCAGACTCTGTCGGGAAAAAAAACTCTCTAAACTAAAGCATCGTTGGCTGTGCATCCAGAGTCTCTCCCATTGACGATTGGCCTCACTTCTTTCCAGCTTTTCAATTCATTTCCCTTCACCCTTCATACAACCTATTGAGTTCTTTCTTCCCCTTTTTCATCCTCCTCCTCCCCCGGGCCTTTTCAGTCCAAATTAATTCTGTAAAAAAAAAAATCACTCTGGCTTCAGTCTTTTCAACTTTATCTATTGTTTCATCATCTTTACCCTCTATTTTCCCATTAGAACTCCTAACACTATAATTACCAAAGTGACATTTAAATTGTCTTCTGGTTAGTTCATGCTTTAGTGGTTGTACTGTAAGAAAAAGTTTTCTCTAGATAAAGGTACAACATACAGTACTTTGTGTTCCTAGTCGTGAAGCTGCAGTGTGTTTTATTATATTTAGTCAATATTACGGTAGTTAAGCTTGTGCTGAATGATGTGGAGAAGAAAAGCTGCTTTAAAATACAGATTTGTAAAAGAATACAACGTTTTTGGTGCAATTGTGAACCCAAAATTTAAGTGTAGATGAATTTATCCAACAAAGTGAGAAGTAAGCAAATGTTTTGGTAACAAACAAAGTATGCGGCATAAATCGGCGCAAAAAGCATGTAATGAATTTTTAATGGACAATATGAAATAGCATTTGTGAAATAAAAAATTTAAAACCCTTAAACTAATTAGCTCTGAGGACATCGTCAGTGGGATTTAGCAGCTCCAGTTATACTAAGCTGAAACTCTGTTTACGATAAACTGAAGGTGAAAATGGCCATTTTCTTCTTTGAGCGATCAAGGCCATATGTTCGTATGCAGTTTGCTTGCCTAATTAAACATAAAGTATTCCCTGCATCCACAAATCTCCTGCATGCTCACAGCAACATCTGTAGCAGCAATGTTGCCTACTAAGTGTTGATCACTCCCACAGAAAGCAGGTAATTGAAGCTAAATGACTAAATTTAGTCCTATGTGTGACTAGCACTGATAGAACATGATGTATGATGCTCATTAGTGTGCTAGATAATACCCCCCCCCCCCACCAACCATCTCATTTCCTCACACACAGAGATATGCGTTAGCCAATAACTTGAGGGAACATTCCTCAGTTTTTAGGTCCGTCGGTGTGTGTACTGCTGGGAGATCAATACAAGTTACCAATGCTGCCTTTTTTGTAGGTTTTATAGATGCATTCGATGTGTAGGTGTGTAAGTAGGCCATTCTCAAACTTTCTTTTACTGGTAGTTTGTCTAGTGGGGTTTAGAAAGACGAACACTAACATCAAGTTTAGAAAATCAGTCTGAAAACATCCAATCTCATTGTTTCCATGGTAACATCCAGTAACAAGTGCCTGTGACTGACATCAATTTTCAGTCAAACGTTGCATTTGTAAGACTTAAAAAACACAATAGGTGCTTTTAAAGATGGTTGTAATTACAAAATACTGTACATTATATTTTCTAAATCAAATACCGTATTTGTCGGCGTTTAACACGCTTCTGTTTATAACCCGCTTTGTCCAATTATTGTCAATAAATTGGAAAAATCCATAAATAACACGCTTCGCCCTATAAGACGCATCTATTATGCGTCACCGCTACGCGACGCGTTAGCGCCTCATTTGCCCTGCTGAAAATGGCGGCCACAGAAGCGAGCCAGCACAAAGGACTTTACAAGATGACACGGTAAAAACTAATATTTCTTTGCTAAGAAAAAATATATTTCTTAGCTGACATTATAGCACAAGGGTTCCTGATGGTGTAGTGGCAGGGCTTTTGACTTGGGACCCGAAGGACGCGGGTTCGCGTCCCGGCCACTACACACCTTGGGGTGTCTATGAGTGCACATCTAATTCTCCAGCTCCCCGGGCGCTTTCTATGGCTGCTCACTGCACCACCTGGTAGGTGGTTGGGTTAAATGCAGAGACGAATTTCGTCTGTGTATGGGAAACATACGCAGATGACAGGAAAAGACATTATTATTATTATTATTATTATTATTATTATTATTATTATTATTATTATTATTATTATTCCTTAACCAATTCACGAAATGGTCAAATCTGCTAGATTTAAATTGTTTCGGTTTGACTTCTTCCAAACAGTCTCAGGTGCTACGAAAATAAATTATAAATAAATCAAATTTTATCTCAAATGTCTTATACAGGTCAACAGTTTGTAAATTAAACCCATATACTGTAATTACACTCTGTAAGCCTAAAAAATATCCATTGAATGGTTTAAGAGCTGTTTATCTAAACAGTAGGTATTTGTTCACGTTAGCTAACTGCTAACAGATAAAAGAGCGATTTTTTTATAGCTCTAAATATCTTCTGCAGCTAACAGTTTGTAAATGGCCATGCATAATTACGCTCTGTAAGTTTCAAGAAAATCCGCGGTGTGGTTTATGAGTTATCCTGCTAAAAAAAACCGGCAAACCTCACAGATAATGGCAGCTACCTCTGAGGCGCGCAGCGACATTAGCTGTGTTTCCATCCATTTTCATTTCGTATTTTGAGCTACCTCGCAAATATGTAAATACAAATTAATGCAGATCAGAAGTGTTTCCATCTGCTGGCTTGAAGCGCTTCTACCAAGCCGCGCACAGCGTCATTACGTCAGACGTCAGCGTCATTACGTCAGACGTCAGCACTGCGCATGTCTACAGTAAACAGGAAGTAGCGGTTGAAAACTGAACCCGGCCACACATCTCGTCAAAATCGAGAGAATATTTCAGGTACGTGTTGCTATCGGGCGAGTTGTATTTATTCTGTCATGCCAACTAGTTTTAGCGATGTTACATGTTGTCCGGAGCGGAAACAGCTGAACGTCACGTGACGTGAATTTTCGCTACGTCAGAAATGAGTCGGAAAATGTGTTTCCATTTGTCGTTTAGCGCAACTCAAATCCCAAAAACCACCTCAAGCGAGCGTAAAAACTTTTTAGCGTAATTCAGGAAGTAACCTCGCAATTTGCCGTTTCCATTAAGCTTTTCTGCTGCGCTATTTCAAATTGCGCAGCTAGAAACCTTGATGGAAACACGGCTATTCAGTCCGAGCAGAAGGCTTTTTTCGGACACGAGCTAGAAACGGTCGGTGTACTCTCTGGAAGTTTCCCCCTAGCGGACAAAAGTGGTACTGCACCATTTTTTTGGCCAAAATGAAAAACGGCAATATCAGAGCCAAAAAATGGGTCTAAAAATATGGGAAAAAATCCATAAATAACATGCTTCGGCGTATAACCCGCAGGACATTCAAATGAGTAAAAAAACTGTGTGTTATACGCCGACAAATATGGTACACAACAATTAAACTCCTACCAGGCTACAGGAAAAAAGCAGACCACAGTACTTTCATGAGCAACAAGGCCAGTTGTGAGTGGCTGCCTTAAGGGAACTTTTCAAAACTCAGAATAACATTCACAGAGGTCTTCAGTCTCCTCACACAAGTTGAATGGCCGTGCGTTTGTGTTGCATGGATTTAGAGCATGTTCCAAAAAATAAAAAATAAATGCAAGGGCGTTAAAGCTCTTTTGCAGACGCCTGGAACCCTTCTCAATTTAGTTTCTTTAAATCTTGAGAGCTAAAGTTGGATTTTCTTTGGGAATTACCACCTGTCTGTCTTTTGCTACTGTATGTATTTATAACTTGATTCTGTTAGCTTTGTTGGAACTTGGTAAATAAAATGTGTGCGGAACATGAAATGTTTGTGGGATAAAAGCCCTCCTGTTTTCCTGTCAGCCACATTTGAACAAGCTCAAGTTAAAGAACCTTTATTCTCCCCGAGGGGCAGTTAGTTTCACAGTTAAGTAGGCACACAAGACATTGAGATGTTAAAAAACAGTACAGAAGTCATAAGTGTTCATTAAGAAGCCTGATCGCTACAGGGATGAATTAGTTTTTCAGTCTCTTCGTCCTACATCTGGGCAGAAGATACCTGCGTCTCACCATGGCGTGGTGATCAAGATCTGCCAGAATCAGCCTGGTCTTATTCACTGACCTTGCCTTGTGTAGGTCAGTAGGGCTATGCCAACAGTTTTGCTGCACATCTTGACAATCAAGGGCAATTTATTATAGCCCAACTGATACAGAAATTTAGGCTATCGTCAATTCCGCTATTGAGAGGGGAGTTGATTATGGATAACCGATATAATGACTGAAAATGTGTATGCTTTGTTCATCCCTAAGAATCTCAGTAAACAGCGAGTGGAGCGGGGGCTTATTTATTTAGTGCAGCTCTTAGCAACCATGAAGCTAAGCAAATCAAATCCACGCTTTAATTAGTCCCACTGTGTTGCCTTTTGTTCAAAAACAGTAATGAGTTCCTCACATGGGTCAATTACATAAACGAGGTGATATAATAAGTCGTAGTTAATAATAAGTTGAAGTAAATTCATGTTAAAAACTGTTAAAACGTTTTGGGTTTGAATTCCAATGAAAGTGAGACGTCTCATCTTCGTCATATTAGTTCTCTCACCACAGGACAATCTTTGACGTATTTTCTCGGTAAAACAAGTGCTTTGGAAAATAAGGGAGAAAACAGCTGTCATACATGCTAAATGTACCCTACATGCTTGGGCCTTGGGAGACTTTCGTCTTTTTACAGATTCATAGATAAAAGGTCTTTAGTAAAATCAAGAAAGCAAGCCTTGTCTGAGGACTTTTTTTATTTTGTTTGCTGGCTGTCTACAGTCACGTGTTGTGATGACAGCATACCCACATTAGGTTTACAAGTGATGCACTGATCATGAAAACAGTCTTCCTAACATGCGTTCACATTTTCTATCCTCCACTATTCACGATAAAGTTATCAAGTGAGGTACAAAAATATAAATTAAACAAAGGAACGCCCTTCACTGTTCATTGTTTAAAGATCCAGTCACGTATGGTGAAGGTTTAATTAGCATTGACATTTTATTTAAGACAGATTATTTAAAATAAACTTATCAGAGTCAGAGAGAGAGAGTCAGAGAGTCTTTATTGTCATTTGCACCGCATGTGGTACATGTGATGAAAACGAGATTATGTACACGGGGTCCCAGTTACATCCAACAACAAATGCAAGAGAAAAACAGTTATCATGCTCTGTTCAGCAAAATACACCATACAATATTGCTCCCTATACTTCAGCTGTGCTGAACATCAAAAGTCAAACCTAAAATTAACGGTCATGACTTGAAAGTAGTCTTCATGCAACCTCTTCTGGATACAATGTACAATTACAGCTGGTTTCAGCAGTTTAGGGGTGAAAATTAGAAGTTTTTATATCGGTGAATAATGGGACCATTATCGGTGATACCGATAGGTCCCCAAACGTCTATATCGGCCTAAATTTATCAGCTCTGCCAATATTTCAGTCGGACTCTACAATTTATTACTTCAGAACTGTAAGGATCGGACTGGAGAGGAGGTCGGCAGTGAGGCGGACGCTGTACCAGTCTGTTGTGGTGAAGAAAGAGCTGAGTCCAAAGGCGAAGCTCTCAGTTTACTGGTCGATCTACGTTCCTACCCTCATCTATGGTCATGAGCTTTGGGTTGTGACCGAAAGAACAAGATCATGGATACAGGTTGCCAAAATGATTTTTCTTTGCAGGGTGTCTGGACTCTCCCTTAGAGATAGGGTGAGAAGCTCGGTCATCCGGGAGGGACTCGGAGTAGAGCCGCTGCTTCTCCACATCGAGAGGAGCCAGTTGAGGTGGCTCGGGCATCTGGTTAGGATGCCTCCTGGACGCCTCCCTGGTGAGGTGTTCCGGGCATGTCCCACCGGGAGGAGACCCAGAGGAAGACCCAGGACACGCTGGAGGGACTATGTTTCTCGGCTGGCCTGGGAACGCCTTGGGATTCCCCCGGAGGAGCTGCTCCAAGTGGCTGGGGAGAGGGAAGTCTGGGCCTCCCTACTTAGGCTGCTACCCCCGTGACCTGACTCCAGATAAGCGGAAGAGAATGGATGGATGGATGGAAACCTGTAAGGACACAACAAAGGCTTTTATTTTTGTTGATAAATTGCTCAGACTTCTTCCACATTTATTTTAAAAGGTCAACAAACCATCAGATCCTCACTACCTACTGACCTGGAGGTAAATTATAAACCTGTGAGTCGAACACCAGCAGGTTCAGTAAAAACCACATCAAAGGCTCAAAGTATCTTAGTTGCTTACGTCTTAACAGATCAATATTCTCTTATTTTCTGATCAATCAAATCCATTTGGATTCAGACTGTTTTCCCTTTTCGTGTGAAAATGTCAAAATCTTCCTCTTTATGCCAGTGGAATCTATAGTTCTTCACAAACAGTCCTGTTGCCTGGTTGTTGCTAAGACAACAACGGCTTTGTTGGATTACAGTGATCGAACAAAAAACCTCAGCGTGCGTTTTCACATGGTATCACTGCAACAGAATTAGTGGAGGTGTGAGGCGTAACTTAACAGCGTCAATGTGTTGTGTGATGCTTAACATATGTTGTTGTTTTATTTTAGTTTATACACCTATCGCAAAGATAAAAAAAAATCCAACACATTACAGTCTCCCAAGTTTGAGTCAGTTGTCGAATATTGTGTTGTTGTATCTTTCATTGTTAATTGTTACAGCGAGCTGATTCAACATGTCACATAAAATCACATAATCATATCCTTCTCACGGTTCCAGCTCTGTCTTGCAGTTAAATGATGATTTTGCTTTCAACCCATAGAGTTGCAACATCAGGAGGAACCATCAATACCATTAAGGTTACAGGAGAGGTTCCCAAAACTGCATCAGCACTCGGCGGCTCTGCCATAATATAAATGACAATTCATTTCAACAAATTTAAACTCTGCCAATTTTTTTTACCCAACAGGATGAACTTTTCCTCAAGTCCATCGGTAACACAACATGTGATTTGACGGGCTGTCAGACTAAATCACGTGCCAAACTCGAGGCCCCAGGTCCGAATATGATCCTTGGATTACATCTTATCCGGCCCCCGATATATTTTTCTTGCTTCTTATTCTACTTAAAAACTGAGCGTACTTTATTTAGTGCAGACTTCTTATAACACTTAACAGTCCTTACTTTGTCCTCTCAATGCCCAGCTAGTTGAAGCAGATGGCCACTCGTCCTGAGCCTGGTTCTGCTGGAGGTTTCTTCCTGTTAAAAGGGAGTTTTTCCTTTCCACTGTCGCCTCTGTGCTTACTCAGGATGGGAGACTGTGACAAAATGAAGATTCAATGCAATCTGCTGCTTACTTAGATAGATAACTTTTACTAAACTACTTTTTATGTATGTGAATGCTACACAAATATGCTGAATTAGCCAACTTTTTTGTTTTTCCCAACATCTTTGATTTTGATGTGGAAAAAGCAATATAGAACGTCAAATGAGACCAATGAAACTCTTGTTGAGGGAACTGCAACCGCGAAACTATGTCGGGTATTTTACTCGAGTTAATTTACTGAAATTAGTCCTCGGTTTGAAACATGTTTTAAATTTGGCTCCTTTTGTGACTGAGTTTGACACCCTTGGACTAGAAGCTGCACAAAACTGACAGCCAGTGTTTACCACAACAATAGTGCAAATGTTGAAGTTAAGATGAGATACAGCTTTACTGTCCACTACAAGAGTGGCAGACGGACTCTTTCCATATGCTCTTATAGCATTCACCTTCAAAAATACACAAAGAAATGCAAAAACACATAATGAAAACCACATTGTCACAATTAATTTATCACCATTAACCTGTTTATTTAGTTTTGTTTATCTCACGGTAAGTGAATACCTAGAGTGAAAGGACTGAGTATGAACAACTCAACAACAGGAAGACAAGTTCAATGATTTTATTTACAGAGAATAATATCACGGGTAATGTCAGGATGGAACCCTGGGGCGCGAGGAGATTAATCAGATTGTCTTCTGGTTCTTACTGGTCGGAGAATAGTTGTTGGAGAACGACTGGTTCCAATAATCCTGCGCAAACAAGGAGTCGTCCAGATTGGAAAGTGGTTGGAAGGTGAGGAAGACAGCTGAGGAGGCCACACGTAGGTTTCCAGAGTTTCACAATGGAGTACAGGAAAAGGTAAGTCTCAGGAGGTTCACTGGAAACTGCAAAAGTACACAGGTAAGTAATCTTAGGTCACTATATTAAATGTCTAGAAGTATGAACCATTGGCAGGTACCGGTAATGCTTCAACATTGAAGAGAAGTCATCAGATGCCTTTTATACGCTGGGCGTGTCATCAAGAGATTGTTCTCAGGTGTGGTGGTTTGGCACCATCTAGTGACCTCAGGACAGAAGTGAAACTGGAACTCTCACTGTTTAAAACGTTACTGCAGATGGTACAAATGATTTCTTATAAATGGTTTTCCAGACCAGCTGAACTTTGCAGCACCTGTTTGATGGAAGAATCTGTTATTATTTTATTATTATTATTTTTTTTTTTCCCCACTGTTTAAAACCTTACTGCAGATGGTACAAATGATTTTTTTATAAATGGTTTTCCAGACCAGCTGAACTTTGTGGTACCTGTTTTATGGAAGAATCTGATAAAAGTTGGATAGTGAATGTGAAAGGTTCTCGGCGATAAGGATGGCTGTCTTGATCTCTGAGCAGCTGTAAACCACATAAATATAAACTAAACCTGAAATATTGACACTGCTGTGCTAATATCTACCAATAGAGTATTTTGTAAATAATACTGTAATAATAATAATAATAATAATAATAATGTCTTTTCCTGTCATCTGCGTATGTTTCCCATACACAGACGAAATACATTATGAGGTAAAAATCACTGACTCATTAGTTTTATAAAACTGTTATTTGCTACAAAGTAAGATTGGTGGTCAAAGAATGGATAAAAGTGCAAAAACAAATGAAAGAACAGGCTTTAGAACCAGTTAGAAGTTTGTGAGGTGTAATTTCTGTTCCATTTTGATGCAGACTCTTGGTGAAAGCAGATTTGATGAAGGTTTTGTTCAAAACCCCCACAGTAACTTGAGTGCATTTATCTTCGGTTTGTACGGTCTCCGTGGGGAAACAAACCTGTGCTCGGTGCAGTGGTTGTACTTTGTAATACCTATCAAAGCAGAGGACAGCCTCCTCAGGGTTCACAATGTAATATCAAGTTTTTGGCCCCAGGAAATGGGCTCTTTCAGTATGTGTGCTCGGCTCTCCAGTGATTTTGTTGTCTTTTCTGTGTTCTGTCCACTTCCATCAGATTTCCTCGGCCTGAATTAAAGACCCCTTGGACCATGAGAAACAACATTACTTGCTGTTTCTTTTTTTAAATCCAGAATGCTTGGTTTCATTGTTGCAGTGAAGTGAACAAGCAGATGGGGCTAACTTGATACCAATGCTTCTCTAAATGACATGTAAAGACGAGGAACGGAATAAAAAATGAAAATTTCGTATTTGATTGCAGCCTCAGTTTGAAACGAAACACTCCCTGAGGGAGACGCTCCATAAATCTTCCACTGCCTCTATCCTAGTTGTGTTATTTCCAGCACTAGAAACATACCAGGGACAAACAGAAGTCCTTTGGATGAAGGGTGAAACGTCTCAGCCAAAAAACAAAACAAAAAATAAAAACCCAGAACTGTCCAGATGACCTGAATAATCATTGTTGGATTTTTTTTTTAACCTGAATTATTGAACATGAACTTTGATGTTTTGAACCACTTTGGCTATGGCTGCCTCAGAGGAGTTGATGGGGGAAAGGGCAGGCCCCAAAAACCATTTTATCACCAGCAAATTGTTTTTTCCCACGATGGGAGTGTGCCGTTTGTGGGACTAATTTGTTTGTGGCTCCTCAGATTGATGAAGTCCTTTGGATGAAGGATGGAACGTCTCAGCAAAAAAACAAGAAACCGTCCAGATGATCTGACTAAACATTGTTGCATTTTTTACCTGAATTGTTGAGCATGAACTTTGATATTTCCAAGGATGTTTCATAAATAACCAGTTGTCAAGTACAGTAATTGTGTGACTTTAATTAAAATACAGTAGCTGAAACATTATTGGTCTCAAAAGAACCATTAAAGAAAAAAACAACTTGAAATGTTTTATTGCTTTAGATGTCTACAGACACACATACTCTCATGTCGTCAGGCCTGCCTTGTTCTTTATGATTAACAGCCTTCAGAATGTGCTGGTGCTGAAAAGGTGGCAAAGAGACCAAGACTAAAAGAAACATTTAAATTTATTGTCTGATAAATGGACAGTATATGAGTTTGCTATTAAAGACTAACAAGTTAAAGATCCACTGACGTGATTTTTCTACTATTCATCAAATTGCTCAAAATATATATATATTATCATTTAAATATGTTAGTTTTTGCAAACAAAATGATAAATCACTTTAATTTTGCTTTAAAAGTGATTTTGAACTTCAAGCTGTGTTTAATCATGGGAAATCCGTTTACACCCGAACGCACCATCTGTGATGTCATGTGCAGAGTTGAGGCAGAGCTCTTGGCTTGTCACGGTATGAGCAGCTCACATAAAAGTAAGTCTGATACGGCATCAGATCTAAATTAGATCCTGCTGTTTCTTGTTCCATCACCCAAACTATTTTCTGCTTCCCAAAATGAAGACAAATAGCTTAAATCTTCACCTAGATTGCTAAATTAGTCAGGTTTTAAAATGTCTGCTATTGAAGAGACTGGAGCCCTCTGCCTCTCACTCTGCACATTACATCACAGATGGTGCGTTCAGGTGTAAACGGATTTCCCATGATTAAACACGGCTTGAAGTTCAAAATCACTTTTAAAGCAAAATTAAAGTGATTTATCATTTTGTTTGCAAAAATTAACATATTTAAATGATAATATATATATATTTTGAGCAATTTGATGAATAGTTGCAAAATCACGTCAGTGGATCTTTAAAGCTTTGGTTTATCTGAAAGCAATTAGGAACACAATGTATTAGAATAAAAGCCAGTTATTCTTCATAGATTAAATCTGATTTTCCTGATTTTTACTCATACTGAAAACTGGTGATTTTTATGTAAGGGTTATTCACATGATACATGTACATCTTTTCAGGTACTTGTTTTTTAAGCTGCTTGTTAATGATTGAACAGATGCTGGTGAGTTGATTTTTACCTTAAATGGCTCCCGTTGCTTTTATTTAGTCTGCATGAGTAATGCTAACCGTTTTAATAAATTCTTATCAAAAATAATTGATAGAACTCCAAAAGGTTTTATAGATTTAAATGAAACTTGTGTATTTATGTAACGTGACTGGTAAATACAGCAGAATGACTACTGCAACTAGCAGCAGATGGTATTGAAGGTAATCTATCACAACGTCCAGGATGTCTTCTGATTTTTGGGAGGTTGTCAACTTCCTCATGTGAGCCGCCATGTGTTATCATCATATTCCAAAAACTAGTGCTACAATGTTTCTCTTGAAATGGACAGTGTTGTCTTGTGTATCCAAACCTTCTTGAACCCATTTGAACTTTGCCGTAGATGTCTCTCCAACTTGTCTCCAGATTGCCATAGCTGCACGGGAGCTTTGATTTGACAGAAAACATCTGAGGCAAATGTCCAGGTCTAAAAAACCACATAGTAGTAGTAGTAGTAGTAGTAGTAGTAGTAGTAGTAGTAGTAGTAGTAGTTTCTTTATTTCAGACACAATGTAAGATCCATATATGTACAGTTTAGGGAAAGATAAATAAAGAAAAATAAATAAAAAGATTAAAAAAGATTAAAAAGCTTTCCTATAGAGAAATAAAAGAAAAATAAAAGATTAAAAAAGATTAAAAAGCTTTCCTATAGAGGCTCATCCGCCAATGAGTCCTTAAAATAGAAAAATATCTCACAGAGCTTAGTCCAGGGTTGGTCAGTGTAGTGATGATACAGTTTTCAGATTCAGACAATCTACACATGCATCTATACATGAGGTTACGCAGCACCGCTGGGCAGGTAGGCACACCTGCATCTGCAAACATTTTGCTCGCACTGCTCCATCGAGGTACCCTCAGCATCATCCGAAGGCCATCATTATATGCCACAGTTAGTCTATACATACTGCTCTTTTTATAACGTCTCCACAGGTGAGCAGTGTACAAAGGAGTGCAGTAGGCCTTAAAGAGTTGGATCTTAACAGATGTTGAGCACATTCCAAACCTACTGATCCGCGTAGGTTTTACCATCAGGTAGATGGTAAAAAAATAATATTGTTGAACAAATCGTCCAGATGTAATCTACAAGAAATTGGTTGCTGAGGTGGGTGTGGTGAGAGTTACGGGTGGGCAGCAAAATAATTTGTGTGCAAGCCACAAGCCAGAGGATTTTGGTCAGAGGTTATGCAGTTATGGATGCATTATTACTAGCATTCTTTCCCTTAAAACAAACAAACAAGTTGTCTCTCAAAGCACTGTCTTATCCTGAAGAGATGCCCATCCGTCAAGGCCAGGAGTGCCATGTGAGACTACAACTGGCTTCGACTCGAGGACACCCACTGAAACCTTGTCAAGCTGATAAGGATATAAAAAGTGAGTGGACAATACAGCATTGGCGGATCATTGTGACCGGGCTTCGTGTGTGTACATTTAATGCATATTGATGTGAACTATTGCAATATCTGCCCTTGCAAGTAAAGATGTGCCTAAGACAAATCTTCACCTGCCATGTGTGAGTGTGATTCATTTGAGTAAATTAAGAGCGTTTTCAGTACCACTTTACAATATGTCTCCCATTATATATGGCTAATAAATAGTTTATAGACATGTTATTAATTCCTCTATAAACACTTTATAAATCAATAATTGTTTATTATGCATTAAGGGTGACAGAGACAAACCTGACCAGTTTCTTGCCAAATAGCTCACTATTAGCCAAATCTACCACCTATATATTTCCTCTAGAATTGTTTTATTAAATCTTATATTAAACATTTCAGACTAAGTTGCTACCTTGTAAGCACAATACGCATTTTAAACCTATTTATTTAGCATATAATATTGTACTTTATCGCTGCATTATAAGTATCTACAACTAATATTATATCCTAAAGTATTAGATTTAGAAATGCTTATTGTGCTTACAAGGTAGTAACTTAGTCTGAAATGTTTAACATAACATCTCTAGATGAAATCTATTGGTGAAAAAATTTGGCTCACTACTATTTGGCAAGAAACTGGTCAGTTTTGTCTCTCCATCACCCTTAATTAATACATAATAAGCCATTCTTAAAGTGTTTATAGAAGAATTAATAACATATCTATAAACTATTAGCCATCTATAAGGGGAGTCTTATTGTAATGTGGTACCGTGTTTTCCTCTAACACTGCACACATGAATGCTGTGATTTTTGAAAATGTTGTACACTTGGCCACACGGCTTTGTGGTTTCTTAGTCTTAAACACTCAGCGTTGAGTGACTCCTCCCAACCGTTGCACCTCAGTTGTGACATTAGAGAAATGCTTAACAAAGTATTTCAGACCCAACTCAGCACTGCTGTGTTTCTGGAGACTGAATTCCTTTTAGCTCCTCTCTCCGACTCCCTTCCTGCTGTTCTCATTTGTTCAGTTTGACCTCGGATGAGGCCAGCCCAGCTTTCCTGCATGTGTTTTTTATGGTTTAAATTAAAGTGAAATTGATACCGAGTCAAATTGTTGTAACCTCATCACAATGTAGTTCTCAATTAGCGTTTTCTTGGCCACAGTTGTTGTGTGGATTATGTCAGATTGTGGAAGATATGTTTTTACGAAACGTTCCATACTTTGAGAAATGACAAACTCACCCCCATGTAATGTCTTTTCTTATTCTCCAATATTTAATCAATGTCCTCCTCCTTCATCGTCCTCTTAATGTATTTTTTTTCCCTCAACTCTTGGAGGTCGGTGTGTCTGTTCTGCCTTTGCTCACTCTCTAACGGTCTCTGTGGGAGTTCGAGGTTGCCCTGCTCGTCTACCAAACACAGCTAACTTTAGCAACATTTGTCACACACCCAACTGCTGCCAATTTGCCAGTTGGAGCTCAGATGAACATTTTTTTTATTAATAGCTCACAGAACACTTTAAACATTCATCCATCCATCCATCTTCTTCCGCTTATCCGGGGTCGGGTTCGCGGGGGTAGCAGCCTAAGTAGGGAGGCCCAGACTTCCCTCTCCCCAGCCACTTGGAGCAGCTCCTCTGGGGGAATCCCAAGGCGTTCCCAGGCCAGCCGAGAAACATAGTCCCTCCAGCGTGTCCTGGGTCTTCCTCTGGGTCTCCTCCCGGTGGGACATGCCCGGAACACCTCACCAGGGAGGCGTCCAGGAGGCATCCTAACCAGATGCCCGAGCCACCTCAACTGGCTCCTCTCGATGTGGAGAAGCAGCGGCTCTACTCCGAGTCCCTCCCGGATGACTGAGCTTCTCACCCTATCTCTAAGGGAGAGTCCAGCCACCCTGCGGAGAAAACTCATTTCAGCCGCTTGTATCCGAGATCTTGTTCTTTCGGTCATAACCCAAAGCTCATGACCATAGATGAGGGTGGGAACGTAGATCGATCGGTAAATTGAGAGCTTTGCCTTTTGACTCAGCTCTCTCTTCACCACGACAGACCGGTACAGCGCCCGCTTCACTGCGGACGCTGCACCTATCCGCCTATCGATCTCACGCTCCAGTTTTCCCTCATTCGTGAACAAGATCCCGAGATACTTAAACTCCTCCACTTGGGGCAGGACCTCCTCCCCGACCCGGAGAGGGCATGCTACCCTTTTCCGGCTCAAGACCATGGCCTCGGATTTGGAGGAACTGATCCTCATCCCGGCCGCATCACACTCGGCTGCAAACCGCTCCAGTGAAAGTTGTAAATCACGAACTGATGAAGCCAGTAGGACCACATCATCTGCAAAAAACAGAGAAGCGATTCTAAGGTCACCAAAACGGATCCTCTCAACACCTTGGCTGCGCCTAGAAATTCTGTCCATAAAAGTTATGAACAGAATCGGTGACAAAGGGCAACCTTGGCGGAGTCCAACTCTCACCGGAAACGAGCCTGACTTACTGCCGGCAATGCGGACCAAGCTCTGACACCGGTCGTACAGGGACCTAACAGCCCTTATCAAAGGGCCTGGTACCCCATACTCCCGGAGTACCCCCCACAGAACCCCCCGAGGGACGCGGTCGAATGCCTTCTCCAAGTCCACAAAGCACATGTAAACTGGTTGGGCAAACTCCCACGCACCCTCCAGGACCCTGTTGAGGGTGTAGAGCTGGTCCAGTGTTCCACGACCAGGACGAAAACCACACTGCTCCTCCTGAATCCGAGGTTCGACTATCCGACGGACCCTCCTCTCCAGAACCCCTGAATAGACCTTACCAGGGAGGCTTAAGAGTGTGATCCCCCTATAGTTGGAACACACCCTACGGTCCCCCTTTTTAAATAGGGGAACCACCACCCCAGTCTGCCAATCCAAGGGAACTGCCCCCGATGTCCACGCGATATTGCAGAGTCGCGTAAGCCAACACAACCCTACAACATCCAGAGCCCTAAGGAACTCCGGGCGAATCTCATCCACCCCCGGAGCCTTGCCACCGCGGAGCTTTTTAACCACCTCGGCGACCTCAGCACCAGAGATCGGAGAACCCGACCCAAAGTCCCCAGGCTCTGCTTCCTCAGTGGAAGACGTGCCAGTAGGATTGAGGAGGTCTTCGAAGTATTCCGCCCACCGACTCACAACATCCCGAGTTGAGGTCAGCAGCACGCCACCTCCACCATAAATGGTGTTGGTCTCGTACCTCTTTCCCCCCCTGAGACACTTTAAACAGGAAATTGAAATAATCTTAAACCAAATTAGACACTGGACATAACATGACGAGCATCGAAGTGTGGAAATGTGAGTTTTTCCTCTTGCTTCAAAGCTGCCAGACTTTCTTTTAACCTTAAACTGGTCTTGATCAATATCATGAGGCGTTCTGAAGGTCATCTTCTGTCCAGTCTTTGCTCATGACCCTGGTAGCGAATTGCATATTGTGAAATTAGGCATGACCTAAAACCTTTGCATAGTCCTTTTAGGAAGGGAAATTGTGTAATAGTTTGGCAAGCTTAGTTTTGTTTCTGCAAGATCTTGGAAGGCTCCCTATCATTAGGCCTTGAATTAATCTTTTTGAAACCTACAGATGTGCCTGTGTGAATCCAAATTAATCTTTTTGAAACCTACAGATGTGCCTGTGTGAATCCATTAGAGTGATTTGTGATGACTGTTAGAGAAATTGCCAAGAACTCATTTCCAACTGGATACCCAAATGTAATAACTTTAAAAAATGAGACGAAATAAACCTAAATGCTTAACACAATGTGACAAATGAAGAGTGAAAGTTTAGGGGAAAAGGAAATGTGACGGTTCTGATTTTGTTATTGTTTAATCTTCGGGATTGACATGTTTTTGTAAAAGTAGCAGTGTCGTAGCTCCTTGACTTTTTCCCTGCATGTATTATGTCTGAACACCATAAATGACCTGTGGGTCATCACAGAGGTCTTGAATTTTTACAAACCACATAGCCTGCTTCTGTTATATGAAACTCTTTAAGAAAACCTTTCAACATATGTGGGAACATATTAAATTAGTAGTAATGTGTGGCTGCTATTTTCCACTTTAAACCTGTGAATCTGTCAAAATGACTGTTCTAGATGCAGCAGGCAGGTTGGAGCCTCTTTTTCATAAGAAACAGCTGTTTAAAAAAACAAAGTCTGGTTGATCAAATGAACTGTCAACAGTTGTTTCACTGTAACTTTTACTGGAGGTTCACATTTCCCGTAAAATAGAATCAAACTGGAGAAAAAAACAAAACTTGTCCATCCAGCCAGCTATTCTGCCATACACCTTAGCATCTTCTGTAACAAGTAATTTTCAGGGTTTCCCAGTTAATAATTCAGTCCAGCTTACTAAAGTTGATAGAAGCCACTAAAACACATTATTGACACATTTGTATTGGTTGATTTCTCAGAGTGGGATTGACTGAAACCCAGGAAGACTCAAGAGTAGTAAGAAGTAAGGAATTAACAATAAATTAATTTACAGTATTTGACTTGGAAGGAAACCAGTATCTGTGGAAGCAGAATGTAGATAATTAGGAATTTTTTTTTAAAGGCAGAGGATCTTCTGGAAGGTTTGTATATTAAACAGAGGAGGCTTACTCTGGTTGTAGGTGCTCAGGCTTGCAGAGGAGGGTATGGTTCCAGGAAGATGAGTATGGTAAGAGATTCAAAGGTTGGTGCAGGAGAGTGGCAGGTTGGCCCAGGTTGTAGAGGTAAATGAGATATTTCCTGTTGCATGTCCGTATGAAGAGGTTTGGTTTTAGAGTGACGGTCCAAGGCAAACTCAAACTGGAGGAAAAAGGTCAGTCTGAAACTTGAGGAAAATGGGAAAAAGATTCTCGTCTGCGAGGAGCACAAGGCAAACAGGATAAATTCACAATATCTTAATTTGCACTTGGACGTCTGGCCTCTCACGGAAAATCATAAGCAGACAATGTCTTGACGCCGTCCTCTGGCAGCCTTTGTCCTCATATGCAACAAGGTGACTCATTAAAGGAATGAACCACAGCTGAGGAGAAGGGAACACCTCCCTGCCACTCAAGAGCTTCAATAAGGTGAACACAAACAATACTGGAATCTCTACAATTACAGTATATTAGGTTGTGTGGCTTACCTAAACTGGTTTCTTTGATGCAAATGACCAAAAAACAAAAAAACCTTCCCCTGATTATCCGAAACCTGGATATAAAACTGAAACCTGATAAATCTGTCCGTCCGTTCATCCTTCCATCCGTCATCTTTGCCCACTCCTTCCTTTTTGGGTTATGCATAAATCCAACACATTAACTGTTATTGTCTTGTTCTCTCATCAAGGAGGCTGTTTTATCGCCCTAAAGGCCTTTCACACTATAATGTTTCAGACAACTTATGCAGACGAATGGCATACAATGTAGATTGAGTAAAAAAGTCAACTGTAAGCCTCTTTTAGACATAAACATACAGTATTGCTAACAAGTTGAACCAACATACGACAATAATGAGCAACTTATTCATAACTTGTCTCTAACTTATACATAACTTATGACAGCATTTTTGACCAATGCCGAGGTTATGTGCAGCATTATGCATAGTGCGTTGAAGCATATTGTGACAATCACATGACATCAGATATGAAAAGGTTGGCTCTCTGCGTTCTACATTCCACAGTTAGTCAGTTTTGCATTGATCAACATGCCTCGGTAGAAATCTCACAAATGTGTGATCATTGAAACTGCAGCAAGGAGCCGTGGTCAACCCAATCAAACTTCAGCCTCATCACTTTCACACCCATCCTGCATTCAGCAGGAGTGATGAGTTGCCCATCATTTGTACCCTATACTGTATGTAGCTGAACCCCAAAACCCTGCCAAAAATATACTAGCTGTAAGTTATAAACATGTCCAGTAAGTTCTAGGGTTGACAGCTAAACGTTGAATTTGTCACTATAGTTACAGGTATGTTAGAGGAATGTTTCTTATAGGTTAGAAATAAGTTATTCATACACTATACAATTGCCCAGCTGGTTTCAGAAGGATGTCAACTTATGGGTAACTTAAATATAACGTGTAAACTTATTCATAACTTATCTGTTGCGTACTTGTAACTTGTATCTAAGTTGTATCTAAGTTGCCTACGAAAACATTTACCATATGTTACGGCTGGCTCAGGCCGAACACATTTAATGGACCCAAGACAACAAGAAAGGTTTAAAAAGTTTTATTTTTGTTT
>JBBPBX010019386.1:0-44509 GCA_038048925.1 Garcialebias charrua | reverse complement strand
CCCAGGGATCTATCCTTGGTCCTCTGCTCTTCTCACTTTACCTTCTGCCACTCGGCTCTATTTTCAGGAAACATGGTGTGCAGTTTCATTTGTATGCGGATGACTGTCAAGTCTATTTTCCTGTAAAACAAAATGGCTCCACGCAGTCTCTTCTGGACTGTCTTGGTGACATTAGAGGGTGGATGGCGCTTAATTTCCTTCATTTTAATGATAAAAAGACCGAGGTTATGGTCTTTAGATCTAGTGCTCCTGACAGTCCCACCACTTTTGATTTTTCCTCTTTGGCCCCATATGAAAAGTCGATTGTGACAAATCTAGGAGTGAAAATTGACCCCTGCCTGAAACTGGACTGTCACATCAACAGCATGGTTAAATCCTCGTTCTTTCATCTGAGGCGCCTGTCAAAAATCAAGCCCCTCCTTTCTAGACGCCACTTAGAGACCGTAATCCACGCTTTTATTACTTCACGCCTGGATTATTGTAACTCTCTTCTGATTGGAGTAAATAAGGCCTCGCTTTCTCGGTTGCAGCTGGTACAAAATGCTGCTGCACGATTTTTGACTGGTACAGGCAGACGTGAGCACATCACTCCAGTTTTAATGTCCCTTCATTGGCTTCCTGTCCAGTTTCGAATCCATTTTAAAGTTTTATTGTTTGTTTTTAAGTCTTTGAACGGTTTTAGTCCCTGTTATCTGTCTGAACTGCTTCAACTTTATGTGCCATCACGTGCTCTCAGATCCGCTGACCAGATGCTTTTAGCAGTCCCAAAAACCTTTTATAAGACCAGAGGAGACAGAGCATTTTCAGCTCTGGCTCCTAAATTGTGGAACGAGCTGCCACTGAAGGTCAGGCAGGCCCCATCAATATCTGTTTTTAAAACTCGTTTAAAAACACATATGTTTTCATTGGCTTTTAAACCAGAATGAGTTCACATCTCTGTTTTAATGTTGTATTATTTTACTTGTGATGTTCTGATATTTATATGATTGAGATTGATTGTTTTTATTGTTTTGTGCTTGTTTTTATTCTTGTACAGCACTTCGGACGGCTGCTGCTGTATTTTTAAGTGCTTTATAAATAAACTGGTATGGTATGGTATGGTAAAACGTTTTACCAGCAGATGGTGCAGTTTTAGCAGGATTTAACCAGAACCATTTTAACTATGTTACATATGCATACATTTCGAAATATTTTTATTTTATTATTTCATTTTTATAAAAAAAAATTAAATCTTCAAATGGTGAAGAGCTGCAGGTTCCAGAGGGGCGGCGACCCTAGCGCCCTCTAGTGGCGGCCGCCGCTGCTTTGAAATTATTTGGTCAAATGAACCCAGATTGTCCATGCTTCCAGAAGAGCCTCATTCATTACTGAGGGTACATTCGGTCTCATCCATGTTCATCAATATAACAATCACCTAGGTCATTAAAATGTTTTTCAGTCTTTACACCTTTGTTGAAAGCTTTGCAGGATCCACTTCAACCAGTATCTTTTGAAATACTTCAAACGTGAATCTTAAGAGTTTTGGGGTATTTCAAATCCAATGCATAAGTTAGTCCAAGCAAGTAGCAGCAGGCTCTGCTGAGATCCCCAAGGTGGTCAAGTACAATGGCACCCTCAATGACTATTCCCACATTCCCAACTTGTCCACTTTCATCACGCACAAGAAACAGAGCCATCGTCTCTGCTGCCAGCTCTTCTTCAACACTGATGGCTCTATGGCTTGAACTGTCGAAATTCTGTAGACACAGTAAAGAGAAATGTTATTAACTTTACATGTAATGAAAATTTCTGTGCAAATTTCCATACATCCATTGATATTTCATCTACAATGAATTACAGTAAATTAAGTGTACTTATACATGCAATATGCACTGCGCTTTGATCTTGGTCCCAAGACAGCTTCCCCCGCTGAGACGCTCCAAGCCGGAACAAAGAGAGATAAGTGTGTGGCTCCAAGGTAGCACCTCCATGCTGAGAGACTGTTTTGAGAATACAAACTGGTCTGTCTTCGGGGAGGCAGCTACTGATGGGAGTTCAGTGGATCTGGAACTTTATGCTTCCTCAGTTCTGGGTTACATCAGCACATGCTCTGAAAATGTATCCATAAAAAAATATGTTAAATGTTACCCCAATGAAAAACCCTGGTTAAATAAAGAGGTCCGCACCCTGCTAGCAGCCAGGGACACTGCATTCAAGTCCGGAGATACAGAGGAGCTGAGAAAGAGCAGGAAAGAACTGGTTGCTGGCATTAAGAAGGCCAAGGCCACGTATGCACAGAGGATCGAGGGACAGTTCACCTCACAAGACCCACGGAGCATGTGGAAGGGTATTAAATGCATAACAGATTACAAAGGCAAACAAACAATGCCCCAGGGACCCATCTCTGCCTGATGCCCTCAATAAGTTTTATGCACGTTTTGATGATCCAAACAGACCAGCTAGCACCAGACTCACCTCATCACCAGATGAAGAGCATCTCAGGGTGTCCGCAGCAGAAGTGAGAGGCAGTCTCAGAAAGATTAATCCTCATAAAGCAACCGGACCAGACAACATCCCAGGGAAAGTTCTGAAGGAATGTGCGGACCAGCTCTGTGAGGTGCTGGCTGACATCTTCACCACCTCACTTGCACTGGAGTCAGTTCCCACCTGCCTGAAGACCGCGACCATCATCCCAGTCCCAAAGAGCTCCACAGTGACTGGTCTGAATGACTATAGACCGGTGGCCCTCACCCCGATAGTCGCTAAATGTTTTGAGAAACTGGTCATGTCCCACATCAAGGCAACCGTCAACATCAATGAGGACCCTCATCAATACGCATACCGTGAGAACCGATCAACAGAGGACGCCATTTCTTCCGTGGTCCACACTGCTCTCACCCACCTGGATCAGAAGGACTCATACGTGCGTCTGCTCTTTGTGGACTTCACATCTGCCTTCAACACCATGATCCCCCAAACTCTGATAGACAAACTATCTACACTTGGACTAAGCCCCTCCATTTGTAACTGGGTACTAGACTTCTTAACAGACAGACCACAGTCCGTGAAGATCCACAACTTCTCCTCCTCCACCATAACCCTCAGCACTGGCTCTCCTCAAGGATGTGTGCTGAGCCCCCTTCTGTTCACTCTGCTCACATATGATTGTACAGCCACACTTCCAGGCTGTCATATTGTTAAGTTTGCAGATGATACAGCGGTGGTGGGATGCATCACAAACAATGATGAGTCCAGCTACAGACAGGAGGTGGAACACCTGGAGAGCTGGTGCAAAGAGAATAATCTTCACATGAATGTGAAGAAGACAAAGGAGATGATTGTGGACTTCAGAAGGAACAAACACACCCACCCCACTGAAAATAGGTGGGTCTGCAGTGGAAGTGGTCTCCAGCTACAAATACTTGGGTGTACACATGAATGATAACCTCAGCTGGAGCAACAACACCACCAGCCTGATCAAGAAAGGTCATCAGAGACTCTACTTCCTCAGACGGCTGAGACGAGCTGGTCTGAGCAGCCCAGTCCTCACCTCCTTCTACAGGTGTGCAGTGGAGAGCATCCTGTGCTCCAGCATCAACGTGTGGCATGGAGGCTGCACAGTTGAAGAGAGGAAAGCTCTGCAGAGAGTGGTGAAGGCTGCACAGAAGTTGTTGGAGTCAGTCTCCCCACCATCACAGACATTTACACCTCCAGATGCAGGAAAAGAGCCACCTGCATCATGAAAGACCTCACTCACCCAGCACACTCACTCTTTGCCCCACTCCCCTCAGGACGGAGGTTGAGGAGCATCAAATGTAGAACCACTAGACTGAGGAACAGCTTCTACCCTGAGGCTGTTAGACTCATGAATAAATAAATAAAAATAAACACTGCAAAATATCACATCATGCTGATGCTGATCTGTTTTCTTGTTGCTGTGTTCATCTGTGACCATCTGCTCATACAAACTCATGTTCGTGCTGCTGTTTATTTCCACTATATTAGGCTTAGTGTATTACTAGTTGATGTTTTTCTTAGTTAATTCTAGATGTTATTACTGTTTTTCTCTTGCATTTGTTGTTGGATGTAACTGGGACCCCGTGTACATAATCTCGTTTTCATCACATGTACCACATTCATTCAACCTTTATTTAGTCAGGTAAATCTTTTGAACCTCATGGGCTCATTTACGAAAGCGACCTGCTAAAACTAAAGAACAATGAACAGCAGTGGTAGAATTTCCTTAAACAATAAACAAACAAACAATAAACAATAGAAAACAAAAGAGAAAAAAAAAGAATATTTTTTTTTTTTAACAAAGTATCAAAAAACTAGCAAAACATTATAAGGTAGACGTATAAAATCAAAGACAGGAACATGTCTGCATTGGTTTTTGCCAGGATTCCAACAGATTCTGAAAACCATTTAGAGAAGTCAAGGTCGAGATCTTCAGATCTTTTTGTAAGATATTCCATGAAGCAGGAGCAGAGTAGGAGAAGGCCCTTTTTCCAAGTTCAGTCCTCACTGACGGAACACTGCAGGTAATCATGTCCTGAGAGCGCACGCTGTAGCTGCACTCACACAGAGACATGTAGGAGGAGATGTATGAGGGCAGCAGACCAAGAAGTGATTTAAAGATGAAAATGTACCAGTGGAAGAGTCTGTGTGAAGTTAATGATGTCCAGTTAACCAGTGAATACAGGGTGCAGTGGTGGGTACGATAATCACAACCAGTTATGAATCTTAGTGCACCATGATAGACAACATCCAACATCTGCAGGATGCACCATGATAGACAACATCCAACATCCGCAGGGTGCTTGTAGGAGCATTCATGTAGAGAATGTCACCGTAATCAATGGAGGGAAGGAAAGTCACAGATACAAGGCGTTTCCTAACATTCAGTGATAGACATGATCTGTTTCTGAAAAAGAAACCCAGTTTAACTTTCAGTTTCTTCACTAGGTTTTCCACGTGGAGTTTAAAAGAGAGATGTGAATCGATCAGGATACCCAGATATTTATAGGAATCAACAAACTCAATAGGGACACCATTTGAAGATAAAATCAGAGGAGGATCTGCTGGAACCGCCTTCCTATTTGAAAAAAACATCCCTTTTGTTTTATCAGCATTTAGGACAAGTTTGAGACGGAACAAATCTGACTGGATGATGTCAAAAGCGGATTGCAGTAACTGGAAAGCCTTAGCTACTGTTTTAGCTCGGCAATAAACAACTGTATCATCAGCATAGAAATGTAAGGATGCATCAGGGATGCAGTGACCTACATTAGCTATGTAGATTGTAAAGAGAGTGGGTCCTAAAACTGAGCCTTGTGGTACACCATTTTTAACTGTTAAATAGCTGGAAGAAGTACCGTTATGTTGAACACATTGCCTCCGATTGGAAAGATAGTTAGAAAACCAACCGATGGTGTGATCAGAGAAACCGATTTCTGAGAGCTTATGACACAGGATGTTATGATCCACAGTGTCAAAAGCTTTAGACAGGTCTAAGAAAAGTGCAGCACAATAGTCCTTAGCATCCAATGCTTCAACAACATCATTCAGAACCTTCAGAGAAGCAGTTGTTGTGCTGTGTTTTTTCCTGAAACCAGATTGATGGAGAGGTAAGATGTTAAATGAGTCCAGATAATTTTTGATCTGAGAGTTTATCAGTTTTTCTAGAACCTTGGCTAAGTTGCAGAGTTTAGAGATCGGTCGATAATTGTTCAGTGAGGTGGGAGTGTAAGAGGAGGTGAAGAGACGACACAGGAGACAGGCTGCAGATCTTCACCTTTTAATCACATCTTACTAAACTGGCGGGAACCCGCCCAACACTGCTTTATATACCCACATAACATCCGGTCCTCTGGACCTTTCACAATAAAAGCATCCTGTAATACATTCGGTCCACTGGGTGTGAGTAGAGCCCCCTAGTGGTCCACCACACACGCCCCCCCAGAACACCCAGTAAGGTCCATCACTAGTCCCGCATTTTAGGTTTGATCAAACGACCAGAACGGCTGAACCTGGGCCCTGCAGAACCAGTCTGATGAAGTGGAGGGCTACGAGGAGGGTCTGCAGAAGATTCGGGCTCCAATGGACGTTGAGAGTTTCCGGAAGAAGGACCGCCGTCCGTTAATAATGTGGATGGAGGTCTGCCTCTGCGAGGAGCTTGGGCCGTAACAACCTGATCATCTGACATAACATGAGCTGGTTTAAGCCTATCAATACAGACAGTCTCAGTACGACCCCCTAAATCCAAAATGAAATGTTTCGGACCTGGTTGAAGAACTCGAAACGGTCCATCATACAAAGGCTGTAGTGGTGTCCTGTGTGCATTGTGTTTGACAAAAACAAATTTAGCGGACTCCAGACTCTTAGGGACAAATGACTGCGGTAAACAATGGTGTACCGGACCGGGGACACGTAAAGGGGCCTCCTGAGGTGAAAGATGGAGCAACGGTGGAGCGAACTGTGGTGAGGGTACCTCAGGTAAAAACTCACCGGGGACGCGCACAGGCTGACCGTAAACCATTTCAGCCGGGGAAGAGCTCAGGTCTTCTTTGGTTGCGGTACGCAACCCCAACAAAACCCAGGGAAGGCGGTCAATCCAGTTGTCACCGGTCAATGCAGCACGAAGTGCAGCTTTCAATGACCTGTGAAACCGTTCACACAAACCATTAGCTTGGGGGTTGTAAGCGGTGGTCCTGTGAACGTTAGTCCCCAGACCCTTGGCCATGGTAGACCAAAGCTCCGAAACAAACTGCGGGCCCCTGTCCGATGTAATGTCTGAAGGGGGGCCGAAACGTGCAACCCAGGTAGACAAAAAGGCCCGGGCCACCACTGCAGATGTTGTGGACGTCAGAGGAACTACCTCTGGCCACCTGGTGGTCCGGTCTATCATAGTCAGCAGATGAGTAAAACCCTGTGATGGAGGCAGAGGGCCTACTAGGTCTACGTGCACATGATCAAACCGCCGACTTGGGATGGGGAAAGGTTCCAACGGTGCTTTGGTGTGCCTGTTAACCTTAGCACGCTGGCATGGGACACACGCTGCTGCCCACTCCTTAACTGCTTTACGCAGACCGGGCCAAACAAACTTTGAGCTGACCAGTTTCACAGAGGCTCTAACACCTGGGTGAGAAAGGGAATGTAAGGAGTCAAAAACGCGGCGTCGCCATGAAACTGGAACCAGGGGGCGGGGCCTGCCTGTAGATACGTCACAGAGCAGGAGAGGACCTCCGTCATTCACCTGCCTTTCCTCCAACTCGAGGCCTGTGGGGCCGGACTGGAGCTCGAGTATTTCTGCGTCGCTACGTTGGTCCGCAGCCATAGCAGAAAAATCGATGCCAACGTACACGGGAGCGATCAGCACCCGGGAGAGACAGTCGGCCACCACGTTGGATTTTCCAGCCACATGCTGAATGTCTGTAGTAAATTCAGACACCGCTGCGAGGTGGCGTTGCTGGCGAGCAGACCAGGGGTCAGAAATTTTTGACATCGCAAACACCAAGGGTTTGTGGTCAACATATGCAGTGAACCGGCGGCCCTCCAGGAAAAACCTGAAATGGCGTGTGGCCAGGTAAAGCGCCAGCAACTCTCTGTCAAAAACACTGTATTTCAGCTCGTTGTCCCGCAGCGTACGGCTGAAAAATGCAAGCGGCTGCCAAACCCCGGAAACCTGCTGTTCTAACACAGCCCCCACCGCAACATCAGATGCGTCGGTTGTTAAAGCTATTTGCGCCGCTGGGGATGGATGGGCCAAAAGGGCAGCAGTGGCCAGTGCAGCTTTAGCATCACCAAATGCCTGTAGGCGTTCTGGTGTCCAGTCCACGCTGTCGTTGGGCTTTTTCTTTTTCAGCGCTCCATAGAGCGGACGCAGCAGGTGTGCTGCCCTGGGGAGGAAACGGTTATAGAAGTTAACCATTCCCAAAAACTCTTGTAGCGCTTTAACAGACTGGGGCTGTGGGAAATCTGACACCGCCTGCACTTTGTTTGGTAACGGGACGGCGCCACTTGCGGAAATGCGGTGGCCCAAAAAGTCAATGACTGGCAGCCCAAATTGGCATTTCGCTGTGTTTACAATCAGGCCATGTGCTGCCAGGCGCTGAAAAACCTCACGGAGGTGGGACAGGTGCTGCTCAGCCGAGCTGCTAGCCACCAGGATGTCGTCCAAGTACACAAATACGAAGGACAGACCCCTTAGGACTGAATCCATCAACCGCTGAAATGTTTGTGCTGCACCTTTAAGACCAAAAGGCATGCGCAAAAACTCAAACAGGCCGAAAGGCGTGATAACAGCGGTCTTAGGGACATCCTCCACATGCACAGGAACCTGGTGGTATCCCCGTACTAAATCTACTTTAGAAAAAATGGAGGTCCCAGCCAGGTGCACTGAAAAATCCTGGATGTGGGGGATGGGATAACGATCGTTCTCTGTGATGTTATTGAGGCGGCGGAAATCTCCACATGGCCGCCATTTGCCATCTGCCTTGGGCACCATGTGGAGGGGGGAGGCCCACGGACTGTTTGAGCGTTGCACGATGCCTAAACGCTCCATGTTAGCAAACTCTTCCTGTGCGATTGCTAGCTTAGTAGCATCGAGGCGGCGTGCACGTGCGAACACCGGGGGCCCCTTTGTGGGGATATAATGTTCGACCCCATGTTTTGTGTTTGTGGTTGCAAAATCAGGAACAGTCAGCGAGGGAAACTCAGACAATAAACGTTGAAACACATTACCCGAAGCTAAAAAGTTAGCATGTATTAAAGGCCCAGCTCCTCGCGTCTTACAAGGCAGTGACGAAAAAGACACAGCGTCGATCAAACGTCTGTTAGCTACATCCGTGAGCACAAAGAAAATCAGCCCCTAAAATAGGGACCGAGCTAGCAGCTACCACAAAGTTCCACCGGAAGTCCCGTTCATGGAAACGCACAGTCACCAACCTTTCGCCAAACGTCTTGACGGGAGAGCCATTCGCCGCGGTCAGCTGTGGCCCGCAGCCTTCAGCCAACCTGTCGGAGCCAGTCGGGGGGACGAGGCTCCTCTGCGAGCCGGAGTCCACCAGGAACCGCCTCCCTGACTTCGAGTCCTCGATGAAAAGCAGCCTTTCCTTCTCGCCAACGGCCGCGACTGCTAGCGGGCGCTGGCGTTCTCGTTTCCCTGCGGCTTGAAGTTGCACGGCGGGACGCACCGTCGTGCTTTGGCGCCAAAACGCGCGTGGTAGGAACAAAGAACGGGCCCTGCCCGCCTGCGGCTAGCGACTCCTGCCACCACCGCTGGCTCGTCCGGCGCTGTGTGCGTCGTTCGAAACTCGGGCGCTGCTGGAGATCCAGGGACCACTGCTTGTACCGCGAAGGTCCTCGCGGTTAGAATGATGCGGTCGGCTTCTTCGGCCAGCGAGCGGTAATCCTTCTCCTGCAGAAACGGGGAGTTAGCCAAGGCGGTTCGCACAGGAGCTGGAAGCTGGCGGAGGACGAGGTGGCGGAAGAGGAACTCGCAGTCGTCTGATCCCCGCAAGGACAACATGCTCTCCACGAGCTCGAGAGCTGTCCCGTCACCCAAACCGGAGAAGGAAAATAGTTTCTCAGCGCGCTCCGCCTCTGAGAGTGTGTAGCGCCGCAGAAGGAGCTGCTTGAGGGCGTCGTATTTTCCTTGTGCTGGAGGGTTTTGTAGCAGGCTCATTACCCGCTGGGTTGTCAGCGGATCCAGCGAAGCAACCACATGGTGGTATTTGGTGTCGTCAACAGAAATCCCGCGAAGAGCAAACTGTGATTCGATGTGTGCGAACCACGCCTGCGGGGCGTGCAGCCAGAAGTCCGGGATTTTAACGGCCACCGAAAAAGCGAGCGGGGCCGCCTGTGTCGGTTCCACAGCATGAGACAGCTGAAGAGAGCTGGCTGAAGCGTCAGATGTCGACATATTCAGTTCACGTAGGTCACCAGTGTAAGAGGAGGTGAAGAGACGACACAGGAGACAGGCTGCAGAACTTCACCTTTTAATCACATCTTACTAAACTGGCGGGAACCCGCCCAACACTGCTTTATATACCCACATAACATCCGGTCCTCTGGACCTTTCACAATAAAAGCATCCTGTAATGCATTCGGTCCACTGGGTGTGAGTAGAGCCCCCTAGTGGTCCACCACAGGGTCACCTCCCTTCAGCAAAGGAAGAACAAAGGCTGTTTTCCAAGCATCTGGAATGGTGTTTTGTCTTATGGATAGATTAAAGATGTGGGTCACAGGGACTGTGATGATATGAGCAGCCAGCCTTAAGAAATAAGGTGGAAGTTCATCTGGACCTGCAGATTTTTTAGGATCAAGATCATGCGGTGCAAAAGACAATAAAGACTCTCTGACTCTCTCTCTGACTCTGAATATGCATAAAGTCTGGTTCCAAATATAAACAATTTTGCTCATTAAAATCCCCAAATGACCAGTTTTAAATTGGTAGAGTAATACAGTATATTATGGTTGCTCATATTTTAATACTCCAAGGCTCTCGGGTCGTGGAGGAGGTTTAGCTGTCATTTATAAATCTTGTTTTGACTGTTTGACTTGTTTTGACAAGTCTCAATCACAGACATTTACACCTCCAGATGCAGGAAAAGAGCCACCTGCATCATGAAAGACCTCACTCATCCAGCACACTCACTCTTTGCCCCACTCCCCTCAGGACGGAGGTTGAGGAGCATCAAGTGTAGAACCACTAGACTGAGGAACAGCTTCTACCCTGAGGCTGTTAGACTCATGAATAAAAAAATAAACACTGCAAAATATCACATCATGCTGATGCTGATCTGTTTTCTTGTTGCTGTGTTCATCTGTGTTCATCTGTGACCATCTGCTCATACAAACTCATGTTCGTGCTGCTGTTTATTCCCACTATATTAGGCTTAGTGTATTACTAGTTGATGTTTTTCTTAGTTAATTCTAGATGTTATTACTGTTTTTCTCTTGCATTTGTTGTTGGATGTAACTGGGACCCCGTGTACATAATCTCGTTTTCATCACATGTACCACATGCGGTGCAAATGACAATAAAGACTCTCTGACTCTGACTGTAAGCAGTTGTCCCCCCCGACTGCTTTTTCTTCGTTTGAACTGAGCATGTTTGAGCTCGGCTGCACTCCTCCACTTTTGTGCGCAGTCATATATAGGGCTCCCAAGTACAATAAGGATTTCATACGGGACTTTTCTGATTTTTTGAGTGATTACATGTCCAAATATGAGCAAATTTTATTTTTAGGAGACTTTAATATCCCGGTGTGCAGCCCTGGAAAGCCGCTGGTGAAGGATTTTTTAGATTTAGTGGATGCATTTGGTCTCACTCAATCAGTGAAGGGCCCAACGCATGAACGTAAACACACCCTCGACCTTGTCTTATCTTATGGATTGTCTATTTTAAACTTGGAAATTGGTGATGCATTGTTTTCCGACCATATGCCAGTTTTATTTGATTTTATTCCTGTTTCTAAAGCTGTTAAACCCTGTGCTCCTGCTCGAAGCTGCCGTGTTTTTAACTCATCCACTGCTGCTCATTTTTCCACTGCCTTTAATCATTTAGATTCACAGCTCTCTGTGTCTCTCAGCACTGAGGAGCTTTCACTACATTTTGATTCTTTATGCAACACTATTCTGAATGATGTGGCCCCAATTAAAACTAGGCGTTCAAAGCCTAAATCTGACCCGTGGTTGAGCGACCATACCCGTGCCATTAGGCAGGTATGCAGGAAAAATGAACGCAAATGGAGAAAGGATGGTCTCCAAGTCTCATTTGATATGCTGAGAGAGAGTTGGCGTCGCTATCAACAAGCTGTAAAAACAGCCAGAGCCAAATATTTCTCTGACATTATTGTTGCCAACTCTCACAACCCCCGTGTTCTTTATGATACAATCAACACGGTCCTAAATTCACATGAACCGGTTCCTATTGAAGCATCTAAAGAACTTTGTGATAAGTTCCTTCAATTTTTTTTGGACAAGGTTACGAACACGAGGGCTTGTATTTCTTTTCCTTCCCATGACCCTTCCATCCTGGTCCCCTGTCCTGCACTTTTTGATCATCTGGAGCCTATTTCTCTCTCCTACCTAGAGAAAATTGTCACCAGTATGAAACCATCAGGTTCCCCCCTTGATGTTGTACCTCCTTGTTTTCTTAAGGAGGTATTTTCTACAGTTGGCTCTTTTGTTCTAAATTTGATCAATAGCAGCTTAATGTTTAGCGTGGTGCCAGGCAATTTTAGACATGCTGTGGTTCAGCCATTATTGAAAAAACCTGGCCTTGATCCTACCTCTTTGTCCAACTTTAGGCCAATTTCAAAGTTACCTTTTATTTCAAAAATATTGGAAAAAGTTGTTTACACCCAGCTGAAGGACTTTTTGGATGAATTTAAAATTTTGGAGGTCTTCCAGTCTGGTTTTAAAACCTACCATAGCACTGAATCTGCTCTTTTAAGGGTTTTTAATGATATATTTTTATCGCTGGATTCTGGAAACTGTGTTTTACTTGTGCTTTTAGATTTAACAGCTGCTTTTGACACAGTCGACCATGAAATTCTTATCGCCAGATTGGAGCAATGGGTGGGCATCACTGGCTCAGCTCTGCAGTGGTTTAGGTCCTACCTTTCAAATCGAAGTTTCAGTGTGAAGATTGATAATTTTACCTCTGCATCTGCTGCCCTCCCCTGGGGTGTACCCCAGGGATCTATCCTTGGTCCTCTTCTCTTCTCACTTTACCTTCTGCCACTCGGTTCTATTTTCAGAAAGCATGGTGTGCAGTTTCATTTGTATGCGGATGACTGTCAAGTCTATTTTCCTGTAAAACAAAATGGCTCCACGCAGTCTCTTCTGGACTGTCTTGGTGACATTAGAGGGTGGATGGCGCTTAATTTCCTCCATTTTAATGATAAAAAGACCGAGGTTATGGTCTTTAAATCTAGTGCTCCTGACAGTCCCACCACTTTTGATTTTTCCTCTTTGGCCCCATATGAAAAGTCGATTGTGACAAATCTAGGAGTGAAAATTGACCCCTGCCTGAAACTGGACTGTCACATCAACAGCATGGTTAAGTCCTCGTTCTTTCATCTGAGGCGCCTGTCAAAAATCAAGCCCCTCCTTTCTAGACGCCACTTAGAGACCGTAATCCACGCTTTTATTACTTCACGCCTGGATTATTGTAACTCTCTTCTGATTGGAGTAAATAAGGCCTCGCTTTCTCGGTTGCAGCTGGTACAAAATGCTGCTGCACGATTTTTGACTGGTACAGGCAGACGTGAGCACATCACTCCAGTTTTAATGTCCCTTCATTGGCTTCCTGTCCAGTTTCGAATCCATTTTAAAGTTTTATTGTTTGTTTTTAAGTCTTTGAACGGTTTTAGTCCCTCTTATCTGTCTGAACTGCTTCAACTTTATGTGCCATCACGTGCTCTTAGATCCGCTGACCAGATGCTTTTAGCAGTCCCGAAAACCTTTTATAAGACCAGAGGAGACAGAGCATTTTCAGCTCTGGCTCCTAAATTGTGGAACGAGCTGCCACTGAAGGTCAGGCAGGCCCCATCAATATCTGTTTTTAAAACTCGTTTAAAAACACATATGTTTTCATTGGCTTTTAAACCAGAATGAGTTCACATCTCTGTTTTAATGTTGTATTATTTTACTTGTGATGTTCTGATATTTATATGATTGAGATTGATTGTTTTTATTGTTTTGTGCTTGTTTTTATTCTTGTACAGCACTTCGGACGGCTGCTGCTGTATTTTTAAGTGCTTTATAAATAAATATGGTATGGTATGGTATGGTATATAGCTGATATTTATGATGAACTAAAAACTGTTTCCTTCAGAGAGACAACACAGGGGTTTTGAAAAAAATAATCTAAACTTACAAAGAGACACACCTTTGCTACACTTTTGAGTAAAGAAATATACCTCTTTTGGTGTTAATATCAGGGATGCGAGTTATCGATTAATGAATTAATCTAAACTTGATTGATCTTATCAATTGACTAATGGTTAATTAAAAAGTAACCATTTTCTTAAAAACCCATTTTCTCTTGAACTAAGTGTTTTTCCATAATATGAAATAATATTTTAATAATAAATTTTAAAAAAGCACATCAATATATTTTAACTATTTATTTACCCAGCTGTATTAAATAGTAACTGAATAAACAAATAATTGTAGACTTCTCACACATCAATAAACTGAACTTTTTTATATAAAATATAACAAAACAGAAATCTATTAGGCTGTTAATGGGGGGGGGGGCAGATGAAAAGAATAAAATATGATTTTTATTCAGATGTAAAACTATTAATTTATTATTATAATTAGAATTTATTACCTCAGCCAAGGAGGTTATGTTTTCAGTCACGTCTGTCTGTCTGTCCGTCCGTCCGTCCGTCCGTCCGTCCGTCCGTCCGTCCGTCCGTCCGTCCGTCCGTCCGTCCGTCCGTCCGTCCGTCCGTCCGTCCGTCCGTCCGTCCGTCCGTCCGTCCGTCCGTCTGTCTGTCTGTCTGTCTGTGTGGGCAAAATTACTGAAAAACTTATGGACGAATTTTAATGAAATTTTTACCACAGGTGGGTATTGGCCAAAGAACCACATTATTAAATGTTGGTGATGATCTGGATCACGATCCGGATCCAGGAATTTTTTCAAATTCAAGATCTTTTTATTGAATTTTTTCATTTTTTCCCCAAACAACAACAACAACAACAACAACAACAACAACAACAACAACAACAACAACAACAACAACAACAACAACAACAACAACACACAAACAAACAAACAAACAAAAAAACAACAGTCAATTTGAGTTGTAACATGTACATTATAATCCACACTAAAGGAAAAAAAAAAAAAAATAAAAATAAAAATAATAATAACATAGAAAATAATCCCTACCCAATCACTGCCAAAAGAAAAGGGAAAAAAATAAATAGAAGGTAAAATAGCCAAGAGACTGCATTAACCTGAATGAGTTGTGTTGTCAGAGAGACTGGAACAGATTCAGGAAAGGTCCCCAAACCTTCTCAAATTTACCCTCTTTCTGTTGGAGTGTGAATCTGATTTTCTCCAGCTTTAAACAGGACATGATGTCAGCCAACCACTGAGCGTGAGTGGGTGGAGACGGTTGTAGCCCACCTTTACCCTCTGTCTGTAGGTAAGGGCCTCCTAGATTCTTATATTTAGCATTAGACTAAATGTTAACTACTCTTAATTGCTGAACTTTTAATACACACTGTGGTCATCTCACACACACTCTGTTTAACTATAAATAACCAAACCATAAGTAAAATATAAACTCAATTTACTGAACATGTTTTAAACATTGAACAACTCATACAATATGACACAAAAACGGTATCTGTAGGCAGATTACTCACTGTAAAGCTTCAACTAAGTGAGGGGCCCACTCACCAATCACACACAGACACCTGCCGGCTTATCTAACTCTAAAACATTGACGTTGCAGGCCTGAGCGATGCTTGGGAACGGTGAGGCCCAAAAACTTAATGGCCGCTTCACTCATTGAGCAAATAAATAAACCAAACAGTACCTGGTTTAGTAGTTCACTACAGACCCTGGTCCCAGTTCAGGCGAAGAGGAAATCCAAACCAAGATGGTGATGCAATCAGCTGTCTGCAGGTCCAGGTTTAACTTCAATGAGCAATGTAATCCAGAGGAACTCTTCTGGCAGTCCATAAACACTCCAGTTCTGACCAATCTTCACCTCCAGGCCGGAATGATGAAGATGCAGTCTCCCCAGCAAGCTGAACAAGCTACACTAGGTTTACTGTGCAGCATTCACTGAACTAGTGAATGCTAAATGTTAAACTGCCTCAAAGTGCAAAAACACAGAACTGTAGGACAAACTTCAAGCTGAAATTGTCCCTTGTAGTCCCAAAAACCATCAAACAGGTCTCCACTGACAATCACTGTGTTAGCAACCAGGAAACTTATTTAATTAGTCCAAAATGCAGCACACCTGTCAACTCTGGTGTGCTTGGCTTTCATCAAGTTCAAAACCCTGACTGCTCACACTTCCTTTTGGCTTTTCACAATAAAGCAGAAATAAAATACAAGCAACAAAATGTTATGCTTTCTTGCTTTTAACTTACACTTGTGTATTTTAAACAGTGTTAAAGCATATTACAACATAAATAAATGAAATACAATTGTAGCTATATTTACAACATATTTAACTTAGGAGTTTTTAGACCTAAAATGATTGTCTGGGTTACACGGTTCTTTCCACCTTAGCAAAATAGCTCGTCTGGCCAGGAGAGAGGTGAACGATATTACGTGTTGTTGGTTTTTATTTAGGTTTGTCATGCCCTCTACAAGACCAAACAGAGCAATCAGTGGGTCAGGGTTCAGATGTGTATCTAGTACACGTGATAATGTCTGAAAGATTTCCCACCAATATTTGTTCATAGATGGGCAAAACCAAAACATATGGGAGAGAGAGGCTTCAGCATGTTTGCATCTCACACAGTATGGGCTGACATCAGGATACATAGAGGACAATTTCAGTTTAGAGATGTGAGCTCTGTGCACCACTTTAAATTGTATTAGACAATGTCTAGCACAGAGAGAACTGGAGCTCACCAGTTTGAGTATGGAGGTCCAAGAGTCCTCTGAAATAGAGGAGCCGAGATCCTCTTCCCAAGCAGCTTTGATTTTATCTGAGGAAGCACGCTTCAAATCCAATAGTTTACTGTAAATGAATGAAATGGACTGTTTTTTATTTGGGTCTAGAGAAAGAATAGTGTCAACAATACTGCTATCAGTTGAAATGGAGAGGCTGGACAAATGAAGAGTAATAAAGTGCCGTATTTGGAGATACCTAAAAAAATTGGACTGGGGAAGACTAAATTTTTCACATAGTTGTTGAAATGAAGCTAAAGTGTTATTGAGAAACAAGTCATTGAAGCGTACTATACCCCTTCTTTGCCATTCTTTAAAAACAGAGTCCTGAGATGATGGTTTGAAAAGTTGGTTAGACATAATAGGGCTATAAAGAGAGAAACTAGAGAAATCAAAATATTTACGAAATTGTGCCCAGATTTTTAGTGAGTGTTTTATAACTG
This sequence comes from Garcialebias charrua, assembly GCA_038048925.1. Classification (NCBI taxonomy): domain Eukaryota; kingdom Metazoa; phylum Chordata; class Actinopteri; order Cyprinodontiformes; family Rivulidae; genus Garcialebias; species Garcialebias charrua. The sequence goes on along the minus strand of JBBPBX010019386.1, from coordinate 27,430 downwards.
GATTTATAACAGTTGTAAGTGGTGGAAGCGGGAGTGAGGATCCCAAGAAAGCCACGGAGGACCATTTCCCAGAACACTGTGACTCCATCTCTACCCAGTCAGGGCTGTCAGGCCTGTTGTAATAGAATGACCAGAATGCTAGACAGTGCAAGTTTGCTGCCCAATAATAAAAGCGGAAATTTGGAAGGGCAAGACCGCCTGCGGCCTTAGTTTTTTGGAGATGTGTCTTATTTAAGCGTGGACGTTTTCCTTGCCACAGATATGATGAAATGATGGAATCTAACTGAACAAAGAATGAACCAGGGATAAAAACAGGAATATTTTGAAAAAGATATAAAAACTTAGGTAAAGTGACCATCTTGACTGAGTTAATACGGCCTGTGAGGGAAATGGAAAGCGGTGACCATCGGGATAATGCCTGCTTTGTCTGATTCAACAGAGAGACAAAGTTTTCTTGATATAAATCCTTATACCTCCTCGTAACTGTAACACCCAGGTAAGAGAATTTTATCTTCTCAATTTTAAGAGGCCATTTACCAAAGTCAAGAGTCTGCGCCAGGGTATTGACAGGGAAAATTATACTTTTACTCAAGTTTAATTTGTAACCAGAATTGATTCCAAATTCCTCAAGTAATGATAAAACGGAGGGCAGCGTGTCAGTCGGATGAGAAATGAAAAGTAAAAGGTCATCAGCATAAAGGGAGACCTTGTGCTCCATATCGCCTCTCCAGATTCCTGAAATTGTGTCACAGGACCGCAAAGCAGTGGCAAGAGGTTCAATTGCCAGGTCAAAGAGCAAAGGGCTCAGTGGGCATCCCTGGCGAGTTCCTCGATGTAGACTGAAGGGTTTTGATATCTGAGAGTTGGTCCGAATGGTTGCGGTGGGATGTGAATAAATTAATTGCACCCATGTAATGAAATTGGGGCCAAAACCAAATTTGTCAAGAACATTAAACAAGTAGTCCCATTCAACCCGATCAAATGCTTTCTCCGCATCAAGGGAAATAACACACTCAGGAACAGTATCCGAAGGAGAATAAATAATGTCCAAAAGGCGTCTGATATTAAAAAAGGAGTGCCTGCCTTTAATGAATCCAGTCTGGTCTTTTGATATGATGAAAGGAAGGATCTTTTCCAACCTTTGAGCAAGAACTTTAGCTAAAATTTTGGCATCTGTATTTAAAAGGGAGATTGGTCGATAAGAGGAACAGTGAGTTGGGTCTTTTCCTTTCTTTGCAATGAGGGTAATGCAGGCCTCTAAGAAAGATTTCGGAAGGGATCCTTTGTCAAACGACTCTAAGAGAACCGAGTGTAAGAGTGGGGAAAGTAATGGAGAAAATTTCTTAAAAAATTCAGCAGGGAAGCCGTCAGGACCCGGACATTTGCCAGACTGCATTACCGATACAGCTGACACAATTTCTGTCAGGGATATTGTGATCTCCAGTGCATCTTTCAGATTGGGTGTGAGTTTTGGCATATTGGTCTTTTCGAAAAACTGAGAAGATAAATTCTTGTTGGTTTGAGATTCTGAAGTATATAAATGGGAATAAAAGTCCTTAAATGCTCTGTTAATTTGTAAATGATCTAGAGTTATGGTGCCGTTCTTTAATTGGATCTTAGGGATGATTTGTTTAGCTGTGGCACCCTTCAACTGATTTGCCAGTAGTTTTCCTGACTTTTCTCCATGTATGTAAAATGATGATTTACTTTTCAAAAGTGATTGTTCTATTGAGTATGTAGACAATAAATCAAACTTTTTTATCAATTTCTTTTATCTGCTGGGCTAAATCAGTTCTTTCTTTTTGAGATTTTTGCCTCAGCCGGTCGGTATATGAAATGATTTGTCCCCTAAGATAGGCCTTAAGGGTATCCCAAACTGTTGACAGTGGGATCCCAGGAGTTCTGTTTATGGATAGAAAGAAGGTTATTTCTTTTTCTATAAATGTAACAAAATCATTGTTTGACAGTAACGTTGAATTGAATCTCCACTGTCTACTCCTTATAGGAATGTCAGGGAGGGACAAAGACAGAGTGACAGGTGCATGGTCTGAGATGACAATACTGTGGTAGTCACAGCCACGGACAGAGGGAAGAAGTTTGTTGTCCATGAAAAAGTAATCGATCCTCGAGTATGAATGATGAACATGAGAAAAAAAAGAATATTCTCTCTCAGCTGGGTGTAAAAAACGCCATACATCGCACAGGCCATACTTAGATAGAAAGGCACGAATAGTGTGGGACGACCTGCTGGCTGTGGCAGGGTTTGTAGAGGATCTGTCCAAAACTGGGTCCAACCAGCAATTCAAGTCACCACTGAGTATCAATGAGTATGTGTTTAGGTCCGGGAGCAGTGAGAATAATTTCTCAAAGAAACCAACATCATCCGTATTTGGGGCATAAACGTTAACTAGCACTACTGGTGTGTTGTACAATTTACCGGAAACAATCACAAAACGACCATATTTATCTGAGTTAACTTGAAAAGGTTCAAATGAAATGTCTTGACTGATGAGGATCGAGACGCCCCGAGCCTTTGCTCGAAATGAGGAATGGAAACTCTGCCCGTGCCATGTTTGCAGTAATCGTTTGCTATCGTCACTTCTAATGTGAGTCTCCTGCAGGAAAGCAATGCCTGTATTTAACTGTTTTAAATGAGAGAGCACCTTCCTTCTCTTGACGGGGTGGTTCAAACCTTTGACGTTCCAGCTTGACAACACCAACTGACCACTCATATTACTAATAATTTGTATAAGAAAGGTAGGTAATACAGTCTAATGTGTTGATGGCTGTGCAGTTCTTGGCAAAGTGAAAGAAAATATAAATTAATGGCAGTGATGGACCCCCCACCCCCCTCCCTTTCCCACCCTGGACAGCTGCAAAAAACAGAAGCAGCAAGCTCCATAAAAATTAAAAATAAGTCTCCTGTCTAACTTTTAAACTAGTGCTCCAGTATCATAAGAGGGAAAAAAATTGTATAAGCACCTCATGCAAGGCCAAAAATGTACACATAGATGTGTGATCACGCATACACATATAAACAAAGTTAAATTAATCCTAATCCTAAATTAAATCTTCAATCAGTCCAAGACCAATTCAAGATTCAATTCAAGATATCCATCCATCCATCCATCCATTTTCTTCCGCTTATCCGGGGTCGGGTCGCGGGAGTAGCAGCCTAAGTAGGGAGGCCCAGACTTCCCTCTCCCCAGCCACTTGGAGCAGCTCCTCTGGGGGAATCCCAAGGCGTTCCCAGGCCAGCCGAGAAACATAGTCCCTCCAGCGTGTCCTGGGTCTTCCTCTGGGTCTCCTCCCGGTGGGACATGCCCGGAACACCTCACCAGGGAGGCGTCCAGGAGGCATCCTAACCAGATGCCCGAGCCACCTCAACTGGCTCCTCTCGATGTGGAGAAGCAGCGGCTCTACTCCGAGTCCCTCCCGGATGACTGAGCTTCTCACCCTATCTCTAAGGGAGAGTCCAGCCACCCTGCGGAGAAAACTCATTTCAGCCGCTTGTATCCGAGATCTTGTTCTTTCGGTCATAACCCAAAGCTCATGACCATATTCAAGATAGTCAACAGGTAAACAAGAAGAGGAAAAATGTTAATAGTTCAAAATAATATATTGAAAACATTATATATTTCACCCATTTTTATACATGAATAGGCCTACTTCAATTATTTATGTGCCTAAATACAGAACCAAAAAGCCCCCCCAAAAAAAAAAGTCTCAGATAATCAGAGTATGGGCAGAGTCCTGCTCATCTGTTCGTCACCTCATGTAAAGAAAAGTTTAGTCTAAACATAGACAAAGCCAGTGCGGGAACAGCGCGTTGCACATCAGTCAAAAGAAAAGTTAAATATTACTGTACTTGCGCTGTAAAGGCTGAGGTAACTCCTGTCTAACTTTTAAACTAGGGCTCCAGTATCATAAAAGGGGGGGGGGATTAAAATTATTTTTATTTTTTATTTTTTATTTTTTTATAAGCACCTCACAAACTAGTTTAAGGTATGCAAGGCCAAAAAAATGTATACACATAAATGTGTACCGGTAATCACGCACACATATACAAACCTAAAGTTAAATTAATCCTAATCTCAAATTAATTATCAATCAATCCAGGACTAACCCAAAATTCAGCTCAAAATAGTCAACAGGTAAACGAGAAGAGGAAAAATGTTAATAGTTCAAAATAATATATTGAAAACATTATATATTTCACCCATTTTTATACATGAATACTTCAATTATTTATGTACCTAAATACAAAACCAAAAAAAGCCGCAATAAAAACTAAAAAGTCTCAGATAATCAGAATATGGGCAGAGTCCTGCTCATCTGTTCGTCACCTCATGTAAACAATAGTTTAGTGTAATAATCAAAGCCAGTGCGGGAACAGCGCGTTGCTCATCAGTCAAAGAAAAGTTAAATGTTACTTGCGCTGTGAAGCCTGAAAGGTGTCAATGAACTTCTGTGCCTCCTCGACCGAGCCCAGCCACTTTCTGTGTCCATCAGGTAAAGTCACGCGGAGTCGAGCAGGAAAAAGCAGAGCAGGTTTTAAACCCAGAGAATACAGCTGCGGACATCACGTCCTTATATTCCACTCGCTGGTTGAGGACTTCTGGGCTGTAATCTTCCACGATCCGCACTGGTTTCCCCTGGTATTCAAGCCTGCCTCTGCGTCGAGCCTCCCTGATCAGGAGCTCCTTCACCTGGACCCGGTGCACTCGCAGGATAACCGGGCGCGGCCGCTGGTCCGAGGCGCGTTTCGGGGCGAGGGTTCTGTTATATTTGTGTTTGAAATTAACCAGACGTTGTGTATCTTCCAGACACTTTTATTATAGTATCTTTTGTGAAGCTGCCCACACAGGTTGCTCACAGGTGTCTCTCCTTAATTATCTACTTCTGTTGTTCTTTTCTTTACATTTATGCATTCACATAAACTCATGCTTGCCATCTAGTGGACAAACATAATTCATTCAATCATTACATCCTCCTTTCTTTAAAGTAAGAATGTTACAACATACATTGCATGAGAGACACATTAAGAACATGAATTACAAAATAGACATTTCAACCTTTTTTTTTCTTTTTTTTTTCTAACTTTCTATCTTCCTTTTTTTACAAGTTCAACCTTTCAGGTTTTTTCAACACCCTGGTAGATCTTCTTAACGCAGGTGGAATGTCTCGAATACTGTCCATACTGTCAACGTCACAATGTGTTTCAGTATTAGAAATAATCTGAGAGTCCTTAGAATCTTCACTCGACTCATCAGTAGGCTCTAATGGAGTCTTCAACAAACTGCGACGATTTCGTCTCAGAACTTGTCCATCTTCAGTTTTCACTTCAAACGAACGTGGAGCTACTTCTTGCAGAACAGTTGCTTTCGTCTTCCATCCCTCAGGTACATGATGGGCCCGGTCCAGTTCGGGTGGAGAGGGAAGCGTGTCACGCCCGTAGATGTCACACTGCAGGTTGGAGAAGAAGTCTGTGGGACGTCCGCTCTCAATAGACTCCGGTAAACCCAGAACACGAATATTTTGCCGTCTGCTTCGACTTTCTAAATCTGCTAATTTAGATTTTAGTCTGGTGTTTTCCTCCTGGAGAGTTGAGCAGGTGTTTTCCACCTCCGACATGCGCTGGCTCAGGTCGTTAGTGACAAGTTCCAGTGATGACACACGCTGGCCGTGTTCCTCCACCGCGAGCCGAGTCTGGTCCAATTTGATATCCAGCTGACTGAAAGTTTGTTTGAACTCAGCTGACAGAGCCGCGCGGTGCTCCTCCAGCAGCGAGGTAATTGCCTCGAGGGTTACCAGGCCAGCGTCATCTTTCTCAGCGTCCTTCTTCGATCTTGTCGACTTTTGAGACATTTTTAATTTAAAATCTTTAAAAGAGATGTTTGAAGGGAGTTGTGTGCGTGATAATAGGCAAAAAAAATTAAATGTAGAGGGCTTGGTGGTACTAAAAAATAAGTTTTAACCGGAGCACTGGCAAGTGCGACTTACTCCATCTTACGACCACACCCCACTCCCAGGATCCAGGAATTTTTTGAAGGATTCTTCACTACTGCAGGATAGGGGAAATTGGCCTTGGTGGAGGTTTGCGCTCTCCAAGTGCTTCTAGTTTACATTTATAATTTATGATTTTTTTCTTCAGATTCTTAACATTATGTTGAGATCCTTAACATAGGTCCAGAGAAATGTTTGTGGAATATTTGGCTGGGCAAGTCTGATTTTATTTGTTTATTTTACCCTGGAGTTAAGCCAGAAATCCAGCGCAGTGCTGGAACACTATCAGCCAAGCACATGGTTTTGAACCATACAGTAATTTTGTTTTGACCAGTGGGTCTGTGTTTATTGTAGCTAAATGTAGACAGGTAATTTACAGGTTTCATTGCACTCACCTCCAACTCTTTGATCAAGGCACCCTCTCCCAGGTGATCAATGAGACATCCAATGACAACTTCTCTGGTTTTCTAAACAGGAATTCCACTCTGTTCAATAAAGTAAATTTATTGTAACTACTGACAAGATACATCTGTCAATGTCCTCATTGCATTTCAGCACTTTTACTATAAAGCTTTGGCTATAAAGAAAGAAAAATTGTGAATTAGTAAAACAATGCTGTTTCTATTAAGTCTAAGCATCATTCACCCTCATCTTTGATTGATTATTGCAACCTTTGATTATTGCAACCTTGAAGTCATATTTGCCATTTAATGTTTAAGAGGTCAATTCAGAATATATCCAACACTAAAACAGTGGAAAAGGAAATTAAAGATAAACATTATGCTGGGAAGACTGGTAGAGAAGAATGTGGAAAATGTAGGATTCATTTAAAGTACACATAAATAGTAAATAATACTGAGATACACTTGTGGAATAAAAATAACGGCTACATAAGGTATAAGAACTTGTGGTGAGTGCGAGTAAAGAGGAGTTCTTTACGAGAAGAGAAATTGGTCTAGACAAGAAAAGATTGGTGACAAGTCAGGTGTGGGCATTTCAAAACAAAGAAAAATGAATAAATACCTGGAGTAAAATGTTCATTTCTGTGCAATGTCTCTCTCCAGCAGCACTTTTCTTGGCTTGGAAGATGGCAAGAAGTTTAGGGGTGTAGTGGTCCAACATGGACATGCATTTCGACTCAAGATTTACAGTGGTGATCCGATGGAATTCGGCTTTGACCTGGGAAAAAAGGATACAGCTTAATTTGTGGCATTAAGCTGTATTGGACAAATTTTTGAATCTCACCTGTGACACATCAAACAAGGCAGGCCACTTTTCCTTTGCCATTCCAGACATTATTACTTTTCTCCTTCTGTAACCTAAAGACAAAATTTAGAAGAGTACAACAAAACTTCATTAGCAAAAAAATATATATTCTGTTTTAATATTAACTATAAACAACTCACCTCGCTTTTCTTGATCAGATGTTTAACAAGCTGAAAAGCATATTAGGAAAATATATTAATAGTGTAGGAGGTGGTGGAGAGACGACACAGGAGACGGGATGTAGTTCTTCACTTTTAATCAACTCCTACTCAACTGGCGGGAAAACCACCCAACACCGCCTTATATACCAACACAACATCCGGTCCTCTGGACCTTTCACAATAAAAGCATCCTGTAACACATTCGGTCCACTGGGTGTGAGTAGAGCCCCCTAGTGGTCCACCACACACGCCCCCCCAGAACACCCAGTAAGGTCCATCACTAGTCCCGCATTTTAGGTTTGATTAAACGACCAGAACGGCTGAACCTGGGCCCTGCAGAACCAGTCTGATGAAGCGGAGGGCTCCGAGGAGGGCCTGCAGAAGATTCGGGCTCCAATGGATGTTGAGAGTCTCTGGCAGGGGGACAGCAGTCCGTTAACAATGTGGATGGAGGTCTGCCCCTGCGAGGAGCCTGGGCCGTAACAACCTGATCATCTGACACAACATGAGCTGGTTTAAGCCTATCGATACAGACAGTCTCAGTACGACCCCCTAAATCTAAAAGGAAATGTTTTGGACCTGGTTGAAGAACCCGAAACGGTCCATCATACAAAGGCTGTAGTGGTGTCCTGTGTGCATTGTGTTTGACAAAAACAAATTTAGAGGACTCCAGACTCTTAGGGACAAATGACTGCGGTAAACAATGATGTACCGGGCCAGGGACACGAAAAGGGGCCTCCTGAGGTGAAAAATGGAGCAACGGTGGAGCAAACTGTGGTGAGGGTACCTCAGGTAAAAACTCACCGGGGACGCGCACAGGTTGACCGAAAACCAGTTCAGCCGGGGAAGAGCTCAGGTCCTCTTTGGTTGCGGTACGTAAACCCAACAAAACCCAGGGAAGACGGTCAATCCAGTTGTCACCGGTCAATGCAGCACGCAGTGCAGCTTTCAATGATCTGTGAAACCGTTCACACAAACCATTAGCTTGGGGGTTGTAAGCGGTGGTCCTGTGAACGTTAGTCCCCAGACCCTTGGCCATGGTAGACCAAAGTTCAGAAACAAACTGCGGGCCCCGGTCTGATGTAATGTCTGAAGGGGGGCCAAAACGCGCCACCCAGGTAGACAAAAATGCCCGGGCCACCACTGCAGATGTCGTGGATGTCAAAGGAACCACCTCAGGCCACCTGGTGGTCCGGTCTATCATAGTCAGCAGATGAGTAAAACCTTGTGATGGAGGCAGAGGGCCCACCAGGTCTACGTGCACATGATCAAACCGCCGACCTGGGATGGAGAAGGGTTCCAAAGGTGCTTTGGTGTGCCTGTTAACCTTAGCGCGCTGGCATGGGACACACGCTGCTGCCCACTCCTTAACTGCTTTACGCAGACCGGGCCAAACAAACTTTGAACTGACCAGTTTCACCGAGGCTCTAACACCTGGATGAGAAAGGGAATGTAAGGAGTCAAAAACGCGGCGTCGCCATGAAACTGGAACCAGGGGGCGGGGCCTGCCAGTAGAAACATCACAGAGCAGGAGGGGACCTCCGTCATTCACCTGCCGTTCCTCCAACTCGAGGCCCGTGGGCCCGGACTGGAGCTCGAGTATTTCTGCGTCGCTACGTTGGTCCGCAGCCATAGCAGAAAAATCGATGCCAACGTATACGGGAGAGATCAGCACCCGGGAGAGACAGTCGGCCACCACGTTGGATTTTCCAGCCACATGCTGAATGTCTGTAGTAAATTCAGACACCGCTGCGAGGTGGCGTTGCTGGCGAGCAGACCAGGGGTCAGAAATTTTTGACATCGCAAACACCAAGGGTTTGTGGTCAACATATGCAGTGAACCGGCGGCCCTCCAGGAAAAACCTGAAATGGCGTGTGGCCAGGTAAAGCGCCAGCAACTCTCTGTCAAAAACACTGTATTTCAGCTCATTGTCCCGCAGCGTACGGCTGAAAAATGCAAGCGGCTGCCAAACCCCGGAAACCTGCTGTTCTAACACAGCCCCCACCGCAACATCAGATGCGTCGGTTGTTAAAGCTATTTGCGCCGCTGGGGATGGATGGGCCAAAAGGGCAGCAGTGGCCAGTGCAGCTTTAGCATCACCAAATGCCTGTAGGCGTTCTGGTGTCCAGTCCACGCTGTCGTTGGGCTTTTTCTTTTTCAGCGCTCCATAGAGCGGACGCAGCAGTTGTGCTGCCCTGGGGAGGAAACGGTTATAGAAGTTAACCATTCCCAAAAATTCTTGTAGCGCTTTAACAGACTGGGGCTGTGGGAAATCTGACACCGCCTGCACTTTGTTTGGTAACGGGACGGCACCACTTGCAGAAATGCGGTGGCCCAAAAAGTCAATGACTGGCAGCCCAAACTGGCATTTCGCTGTATTTACAATCAGGCCATGTGCTGCCAGGCGCTGAAAAACCTCACGGAGGTGGGACAAGTGCTGCTCAGCCGAGCTGCTAGCCACCAGGACGTCATCCAGGTACACAAATACGAAGGACAGACCCCTTAGGACTGAATCCATCAACCGCTGAAATGTTTGTGCTGCACCTTTAAGACCAAAAGGCATGCGCAAAAACTCAAAAAGGCCGAAAGGCGTGATAACAGCGGTCTTAGGGACATCCTCCACATGCACAGGAACCTGGTGGTACCCCCGTACTAAATCTACTTTAGAAAAAATGGAGGTCCCAGCCAGGTGCACTGAAAAATCCTGGATGTGGGGGATGGGATAACGATCGTTCTCTGTGATGTTATTAAGGCGGCGGAAATCCCCACATGGCCGCCATTTGCCATCTGCCTTGGGCACCATGTGGAGGGGGGAGGCCCACGGACTGTTTGAGCGCTGCACGATGCCTAAACGCTCCATGTTAGCAAACTCTTCCTGTGCTATTGCTAGCTTAGTAGCATCAAGGCGGCGTGCACGTGCGAACACCGGGGGGCCCGTTGTGGGAATATAATGTTCGACCCCATGTTTTGTGTTTGTGTTTGCAAAATCAGGAACAGTCAGCGAGGGGAATTCAGACAATAAACGCTGAAACACATTACCCGAAGCTAAAAAGTTAGCATGCATTAAAGGCCCAGCTCCTCGCGTCTCACAAGGCAGTGACGAAAAAGACACAGCGTCGATCAAACGTCTGTTAGCTAAATCAACCAGGAGCCCGTGAGCACAAAGAAAATCAGCCCCTAAAATAGGGACTGAGCTAGCAGCTACCACAAAGTTCCACTGGAAGTCCCGTTCATGGAAACGAACAGTCACCAACCTTTCGCCAAACGTCTTGATGGGATAGCCGTTAGCCGCGGTTAGCTGCGGCCCGCAGCCTTCTGCTAACCTGTCGGAGCCGGTCGGGGGAACGAGGCTCTTCTGCGAGCCGGAGTCCACCAGGAACCGCCTCCCCGACCTCGAGTCTTCGATGAAAAGCAGCCTTTCCTTGTCGCCAACGGCCGCGACTGCTAGCGGGCGCTGGCGTACTCGTTTCCCTGCGGCTTGAAACTGCACGGTGGGACACACCGTCGTGCTTTGGCGCCAAAACGCTGGTGGAAGAAACAAAGTGCGGCCCCTGACCGCCTGCGGGCGACTCCTGCTACGACCACTGGCTCGTCCGGCGCTGAGGGCGATGCTTGAAGCTCGGGCGCCGCTGGAGATCCGGGGACCGCCGCTTGGACCGCGAACGTCCTCGCAGCCAGCAGGATGCGGTCGGCTTCGCGGGCCAGCGAGCGGTAATCCTTCTGCTGCAGAAACGGGGAGTTGGCCAGGGCTGTGCGCACTGGAGCCGGAAGCCGGCGGAGGAAGAGGTGGAGAAAGAGAAACTCACAGTCAGCTGAACCCCTCAAAGACAACATTCCTTCCATGAGCTCAAGAGCTGTGCCATCGCCCAAATCGGAGAGGGAAAACAGTTTCTCGGCGCGCTCCGCGTCTGAGAGCGTGTAACGCTGCAGAAGGAGCTCCTTGAGGGCGTCGTATTTTCCTTGTGCAGGAGGGTCTTCGAGCAGGCTCATTACCCGCTGGGTGGACAATGGGTCCAGTGAAGCGACCACATGGTGGTATTTGGTGTCGTCTGCAGAGATCCCGCGAAGAGCGAACTGTGATTCGACGTGGGCGAACCACGACCGAGGTGCGTGCAGCCAGAAGTCCGGGATTTTAACGGCCACCGCAAAAGCGAGCGGGGCCGCCGGTGGGGGTTCCACCGCGGACAGCTGAGGAGAGCTGGCTGGACCTTCAGATGTCGTCATATTCAGTTCACGTAGGTCACCAGTGTAGGAGGTGGTGAAGAGACGACACAGGAGACGGGATGTAGTTCTTCACTTTTAATCAACTCCTACTCAACTGGCGGGAAAACCACCCAACACCGCCTTATATACCAACACAACATCCGGTCCTCTGGACCTTTCACAATAAAAGCATCCTGTAACACATTCGGTCCACTGGGTGTGAGTAGAGCCCCCTAGTGGTCCACCACAATAGCATGATTAAATTCTTGTCACTACAGTATGTATTACACAGTCTCTATAAACCCCCCACATTCAGCATGAAAATGATATTGAAGGGACTTAAAACTATAAACCAGTTTGTAAAATTGTGTCAAGGTGCTTCTTCCACTCTTCTCTCATTACGTCCATGTAGGGGTGTAACGATACATAAAACTCTCGAGACGAGACGAGACAAATTACAGAGCTCGCGAGAACGAGACAAGATTTTAATATTAGTTCAAGAAAACTTCAAAGATCGGTTTTATGCCGCAAAAAGGCTTTTATTATGTTTTAACATGTATTACAAACTCAACTGATGTGACCTCTGACCTGGAGATGAGTGTAGACCACAGAGTCCTGACCTGATGATGTTGATCTTCTGTGCTGGACCATCCTTTTGGCCAGTGGCTCATGCTTTTATTTATTTTCATACAAACGTATTGTTTACTTGACACATTTTCAAAATAAACATTTTATAAGTCTTTTTTGTAAAAATATTATTTGTTTAGTGAAGTCAAGAAAGACTACTGTATTTTGTTTTTTGAATATTTATTAGTAATTATTTTATTAAAACATTTAAATTTTTTATGTATTGTGACAGAGGGTTCTTGTCAGCGGCTGCTGAAAGTAACTAATAAAGTAACTTAGTAATCTAACTTAGTTACTTTCCAAATCAAGTAATCAGTAACTTAACTAAGTTACTTTTCCCAAGGACTAATCAGTAACTTAACTAAGTTACTTTTTCAATGTAACTATGCCATCACTGCTAGTACACTTAAATAAACTTCTTTTTAGTATATCTCAGATAAGTACAGTACTTAAAAAGTATACTTCAAGTCAGATAAGTACCTAAAAAGTATACTTGAAGTATACTTTAATATACTACTTTTTGCTAAGGGCAGGTATAATAAGATTTCTTCTTCCTGCCACCTTTCATTTTATGTTTTTTTTTCTTTTAATATTACATGTAAAAAGTTTTTTTTCTTTAACACAATGTAAAATGAATAAATAAATAAATAAATAAGTCAAGTCAAAGTCAACTTTATTGTCAAAACTGCAATGATTGAAATCGCGTTTCTCTCAGTCCCTCAGTGCAACAGTAACCATTTAAACACTAAAACACTAAAACATTTAATGAACATAAGCATAAAATGAAATAATAAAAGTGTAATACTGTCCTGAGTTTTAGCATAGTAGTATAAAAGTATAAAAAGTATATCTATAAAATAAACTAAAAAGGGCCTTCTCCTACTCTGCTCCTGCTTCCTGGAATATCTTACAAAAAGATCTGAAGCTCTCGACCTTGACTTCTCTAAATGGTTTTCAGAATCTGTTGGAATCCTGGCAAAAACCAATGCAGATTTGTTCCTGTCTTTGATTTTATACGTCTACCTTATAATGTTTTGCTAGTTTTTTGATACTTTGTTAAAAAAAATAAAAAAAAAAAAAACTTTCTTTTGTTTTTTCTCTCTTTTGTTTTCTATTGTTTATTGTTTGTTTGTTTATTGTTTAAGGAAATTCTACCACTGCTGTTCATTGTTCTTTAGTTTTAGCAGGTCGCTTTCGTAAATGAGCCCATGAGGTTCAAAAGATTTACCTGACTAAATAAAGGTTGAATGAATGAATAAACTGAAGGTTCTGACATTGACATTTGCCTAATTTGACAGCAGCATTGCAAAATGCCACAAGAGGTCACTGTAACTGAAGCTTCAACAAATGAACCTATTTTTGAAAAGGTTCAGTGCTTCATAAAAGCTTCATTGAGAGGGTCTACTTGGCTTCATTTGATCATCACTACTTGGGGGCGTGGTGCCAAAGTTACGCATGCGCATTGTTAAAGGTCCTGTCTCTTTAAGAGCGATCAGCCTCCCGCCACCTGCTGCTTTCAGACAAGATGGCTGTCGTTCCTGAGAGCAGAATCCTCACGTTCAGCGTTTTTAAATGGAGCTCGTACTCCTCTACGTATTTACCTGAGTGAGTAGCGAACACATTAGCTGAGCCGATGTTTGCATTAGTGTCAGGCGGCTGTAGGCCCGTGTTGTCCTCCATGTTGTCCACACGGCTGCACTGGCCTACATCGTCTGGATGCTAGCATGCTAGCACTAGCCAAGTGTCGGACGTTTCCAGTAGTCAGGAAACCAGAGCCGTATGAGGTAAACAACAATAGATGGAGAGGTAAACAACAATAGATGGAGAGGTAAACAACAACAATAGATGGAGAGGTAAACAACAATAGATGGAGAGGACAACATTTAAGTACAGTAATGACAACTTGAATCAGACTTCAGTAGTTAGCTGTAAATGTGAGAGCATTCATAACTTCAAATCAAAACACAAGACGTATTATCAAATTCTATTACTGTGAACCATTTGGAACTCATAATTGCAGCATTGTTTATAATATATATATAATATATATTGTTTATAATGTATATAATATGTATTGTGGTGCTGTAGTTTGTGGAAAATCGATCTAATATATTTCGAGCTGATATCTGTGACTGGTGCTGGTGTATAGCTACCGGTAGTTTTATTAGCTGTAATGAGCCTGTTTATAGCTCACTACAGCTTATGTGAAATAAAATTTAAGACTGTGTGGTTCACTTTGAACATGTCGGAGCGTTTTTTTATATCAGTAAAGTCACATATTTGTTTGTTGCTTAGCAAGGAAGCTAACATGCTACATGCTGCTAACCGAAGCATGTTGCATTTTTAAAATTTCTACCTGGATTATTGAGCAAGCATCAAAACAAGTTGCACAGTTTGACTCCAAAAGCACTTTCTGTCTACATTATTAATAGTTTGTCGAAGTCAGACTGTCTGGACGAGCTAATGTTCTGCTCAAGTTGAACTAAACTTTATCCACTTGTGTTTATTTATTAGGAACATCTTGGTGGACAAACCTAACGACCAGTCTTCCAGGTGGTCTTCTGAAAGTAACTACCCTCCACAGGTAGGCGCATGAAACACGCTGCCTCTTTTCAACCACCCTGCCCTGCTCGGATCAGACGTGTATTTCCACCCCGCTCCAGGACTGGTTCTGTAGGCATGTCCAGAATCCAAAGTCTTGCTAATGAACTTTTATGAACCATTTTATGTTTACCATTAAGAGTGAGAGTTCTGCGATAAGTTAAGCCCCCCCCCCCACCATAGCTCTGCATTCGGCCATACGCCATACTACGCCGTACGTACGCAGAGGCACAAGTAGGGCTGGGCGATATGGAAAAAATCATATATCACGATATGGACTTTTTTATATCACGATAACGATATATATCACGATATATACAACACGATGTGTGTGTGTGTGTGTACAGCAAAAATTTGGACCAAAGTTTTTTTATTTTATTATTTTACTACAGATAGTTACAATTATAAGAATGTGAACAAAAAGAACAAGGAAATTTGGACCAAAGTAGAAACTAGATCTACCTAAGATCTACCTTAATTCAAGGAGTACGATTATGGAATGACTTAATGCCAAATGACAAATGTTAAGGAAGCCAAATCATTCCTTGTATTTAAGAAACTGGTAAAAAATGAATTGCTAAAAAAATATAAATGAATCTAATTTAATGTGTGATATATGTGAATTGAAAATTGACTGAGTTATTTACTTATTTTGTTATTATAGAAAATATTGTTTGAACTGTTATTAGATGAATAAGGAGCAGATTTAATAAGATTTATTCTTCATCTGCTACCTTTCATTTTATTATTTTTTTTCTATTATGAATACGTTAATTGTTGTATTTCATTTTATAAAATGAATAAACTAACAAACAAACAACTCCTTTTCTACTTTGGTCCAAATTTTTCCTGCAGGTGGCGGTAAAACAACAGCTGCTAATGAAACTCACGAAGAAGAAATCCGCTCTGAAGTTTGAGTAAACAAAGCAAGAAACAGAAAAGAGAAAACGTTGCGTTTGATTGCGGTTCTGTTGTGTCTCTGGTCTGTTTTGTATTGGTTAACTGGACCCGAGTTCGGACTCGGTTGGACTCTGGGTTCGTGTCCTCTGGACCCATTTTGTCTCCGAGTTTCAGCGGAGCGAAATAATGGAAGCTAACAAGGTGAGCTTCCCCCTCTTTTTGGTAAAAGTTATTCTTCTTGGGCTGCCTGTGCAGCTGTTTTCTCCTTGTTGAGACACCGGCTTCATGCGCCTGCGGCTCTGTTGCTCTCGAGTTTAACCACGTAAAGCATGTGTCGCAAACCCGCGCGTGCGTCAAACATAAAGCCGCGCCGTCATCTCGCAAAACCACAATATGAAGCTTATTTGCGACAGTTATTTTTTTATTCTTATTTATCACGATAGAGACGATAGAAGGAAAGTAGCACGATAGACACGTTTCTATCATCCCCACGATATATATCGTCATATCGCACAGCCCTAGGCACAAGCGTACCATGTACGCGCCAAGCTCAAATTTTACGACAGCATATGCAAACGCATTGTCTCACAATAAACTGCCCGGCGCCGGACTGTTTTGTATGTGACACAAATGTATTAAATTCCTCTTCTTCATCCCTGATCTGGACTTTTCTTTAGTTTTTTTGCCAAAAGTCAAATGATCGCTTCCTCTTCCGCTGACTCCATGACTGAAATGAGGAAATGAATGAATTTGTCGCAAGCGAATTAAACTCGTGTCCAACGTGGCTGCGGGGGAGGTTCTGCAGATTTTCTGATGGGCTGTGGGCTGCAGGACCAGCGCTCCCTGTTTTAAATTTTTTTTTAGAACTTTTTAATAAGATATAAACACAGAACACCGCTGCGGCTGAAGCTGTGTGAAGCTGCCGACTCGTCTTTTTTTTTCTCCCCCAGACCTGTCAATCAATTCAGTAGGCGTGTCAGCAAATGACCAATCAGCGAACGCGCTACGCTGTGAATTTGGAGCGAAAACACGAGAACGAACGCAGAGCTGTGTGGGCGAACGCGCATGCACAGATCGCGCACGTAGTACAGCGTACGGCCGAACGCAGAGCTATGGGGGGGGCCTTTGGGTGCATTCACACCAGCCCTGTTGTCTCGAACTCTAGCCTGTTTGCCTATGAAGTCCGGTTCGTTTGAGGAGGTGTGAACGCGTAGTAGGGGTGCAAATCTCTGTGTCTGGAGAATCGATTCAATTCCGATTTATGATGCACCGATTCGATTAAAAATCGATTTTCGATTCTAAAACTATTTTCATTCCAGGATCAATTTTCGATTCAGAATCGATTTTCGATTCTGAAACAATTTTCAATTGAAATTATGAAAAGAATAAACAATAATGTAAACAAATAAAACATTTATTTAAAACAAAATGTATGCTTGTATCAAACATTAATAATGTCAAATAATCCAGTATAAATCCAGCAGATGGGTATATGAATAGAATGCAGCAGCTTTAATCGGGTCCTGGAGGTCACTGGTGTCTATATCCAGCAGTCAGTGTGCGAGAGGCAGGGGACACCCTGGACATGTCTCCAGTCTATCACTAATAATTCAAAATACAAACATAAACAAAGATTTCAGCATAAACATTTAACTCAAAATAAAATAGACTTCAAAATCATATTCATCCATGTTTCAAATGTGTATGGATGGATTTTGTTTAAAAGATTTGTTTGGTAAATCTTTTCAACAAAAGCATCTATCCATCATCTTTACCCGCTTTATCCTTATCGGGTCCTGGAGGTCACTGGTTCAGGTCAGATTTCTTCTTCTTTCTGCCACCTTTCATTTTATCTATTCTTTCATATACTATGAGATATGGTTTTATTTTCTTTATCTTTTGGGTTTTAATGTACCGGTATTTTTTATTTATTTTGGGGCTTTTAGAATTGATTCTGAATCGCCAGGACTAAGAATCTCGATTCTTTAAAAAATCAATTTTTTCATTTTTTTCCTGCACCCCTAACACGTAGTGCTGGACAATAATTCCATATTGATATATCTCGCAATATTCTTTTATTCAATAACGATTACAGGTGACCCCCTAGTTACGACTCCATCGACCTACGAACAACGGGACCTACGAACGTATCATATTTAATAAAAATATGAAATTACTGTATTAAAATTTTTTTTATTTTTTTTTTTTTTGTTTAAATGTTCTTAATTTCATGTGTACTTCACTTTGTTGCAGCTGTGGTTGTTTTAAAGGCTTTATAAATAATAATTATGATAAAAATGATCATTTCTGATCATTTTTTAGCCATCTTGGGCAGCAGGAAGTAGGTCTTCAGTTTACACCAGGGGTGCCCAACCTTTTTTGAACCAAGGGCTACTTTTGAAGTTGGCAGTTTGCCGAGGGCTACTCGTCCAGTCTCAGTATCAAAAAACATAATTTTTCATCTCTCTACTCCTCACTTCTTTAAAGTAAATAAAACAGAACGTAATGTGTTGCTAGTTTTATTTAATTAAAGTATTTTATCAAAGTAAAAGAACACAATATTTGAAAAGCACACCATATTTTTTAAAGAAACGAATAAACAACTGAACTGAACAATATAAAACTCCCTCATTAACACACTAACTATTTACAAAAAGTTACAAAGGTGCAGATTTACAAATCTCCAACAATTTCAAATCTCAATAAAACCTAAATATCAAAACTAGGCAGCTGCTCTGTGCAGCAGGATGGTGTGTCATCTGCAGGTGCTGAAGTCCCTCACTGGTCCAGACTGCTGGCTTCAAAGGGCCATTCAGAGTTCCACCTGGTTATAAGACAAGACACACACACACACACACACATTAGGTACAGAAAATGAAGGGCACACCCAAACTGCAAAATAAATAAATAACACTAGCTAGCTAACTAGTCTGGTCTAAAATTTAATAAAAAAACAACATACAGACACATTGTGACAAGTCTATAGGAGACAATTTTTATGCAAGCTGTATAAAATAAATGTGTCTCTACCTTAGTGGGACTTCTGACACTGAGAGGAGGAGGCGCGGGGCAGTATGAGGTGGTTGCGAGGCGCAGGCAGGTCTCCAGATGATCATCAGTCATTGTGGATCTGGTTTTGGACTTGATGATTTTCATGTGTGAAAAAGCAGACTCACACAGGTAGGTAGATCCAAAAAGTGCTGTTAAGTTCAAAGCACATCTTCGGATGTTAGGATACTTTTCTTCTGACAGCAGACTCCAGAACTCTCCATTCACGCCAGGTGATGCTCTGGATTTGATCCCAATGTCATTTTGCAGAGTCAACACCTCATTTTCAACACCAGAGCTGTCCAGCTGAAACACGGACACCAATTTGGACACAATGTCATCCACATCAACATTTCCAAAAGGATAACACATGTAGCTGGTAACAGGCTCGATGGAGGAAAAGTCAGTAAATCGTCTCTCAAATTCTGCTGAGATGCTCTGAACCTGCTTAGAATAGTGTGCACTGTCCAGTTGTGTGACCTCTTTCCCTTGGCGCTGTAGCTCTGCCTCCATGTGTGGGAAGTTTCGCAGGTCCCTGCGTTGCAGCCGACTTGTGAGCAGCTGCAGCCTGCTTTTGAAGGTGCTCACAGAACTGATCATGTGAATTATGTTTTTGTCCTTTCCCTGAAGCTCCAAATTCAGTTCATTGAGCAGGCTGGTGAGATCTGTGAGGAAGGCTAAATCCAAAAGCCACTGGGTGTCCTCGAGTTTTGAATGTCCACCATGACCTGACAGCTTCAGAAAATCCCTGATCTCAGGCAACAGCTCAATGAATCTGGCCAGAAATTTACCTCTGCTTAGCCACCTGACGTCCATGTGCAGCAGCAGGTCTGTGTGGTCTGCTCCTGCCTCCTCCAAGTGAGCCCGGAACAACCTCCTCTGCAGACTCCTGGCCCTTATAGAGCACACAGTTTTCATGGCAACATCCATCACTTCCTTCATGTTTAAAATCTTCCCACACAGGGCCTGTTGGTGGATGATGCAGTGATAGTTCAAAATGTCTGGGAAAGCATCATTCTGCTTGCAGAGTGCAACAAATCCACTGGTGTGACCGGTCATTGCTGGAGCACCATCAGTTGTTATTGAAATTAGTTTATAGAGGGGCAAGTTGCTTTTATTAACAAACTCCATAAACACATTAAAAATATCTTCTCCTCTTGTGTGTCCCTTCAAAGGCAAGATGGTGAGCAGCTCCTCTTTTGCACTCATGTCTGCAAAGGCCATTCTGATAAAAACACACAGCTGTGCTGTGTCCACCATGTCTGTTGACTCATCAAACTGAAGAGAGAAACACTCACATTGTTGCACGTTCTTTTTTAGCTGCTCCTCCACATCAAAAGCCATTCCCTCACATCGTCGTGTCACTGTTTGTCTGGACAACTGCATGTCTTTAATAGCAGCTACGATCTCACTTTTATTTTTAAAATCGTGAAAAAGTGCATCTGCAGCCTCAATAAACGCTTCTTTCATAACTTCTCCATCACTGAACGACTTCTTATGTTGAGCCAGGATGCGGCTAACACGGTAGGAGGCGATTGTAGCTGCCTTACCTTTCGTGCTGGGCCGAGTGAAGATCGATTGCTGGGCTGCAAGCTTGTGTTTTAGCTCCCGCACTTTGTGAGTCCGTAAAGAACTTTTAGGAGGGAAATCTGCATCAAAACGTTTGTGCATCGTCTTGAAATGCCGCTCCAAGTTGCACTTTTTGGGCAAGGCAACGCTCGAATTACAGATGAGGCAAATAGACTTTGAATTAGAATAAACAAAAAAATAATCCTCCTCCCATTCTGTGTGAAAATAGTAAGTTTTCGTTTGCTTCTTCGCTAGTTTTCCTTCCATGTTTTCTGCGTACTGACAGTCACTCCTCACTCAGCGCTCTCACTGCTGTCTTAAAGTCTCGTCAGTCATCGCGAGACTGTGTCTGTGAGCATACAAGATGGGGAGGGCTGAGGAAAGTGTTGCTGCGCATTGGCATATAGTCATTCCTCCCTCCACCCCTTCTGCCGGAGTTAGAATGAAGCTGAGCAGCGCCACCACTTCTGCCGGAGTTAGAATGAAGCTGAGCAGCGCCACCACTTCTGCCGGAGTTAGAATGAAGCTTAGCAGCGGACATTTCACCTTGTTAACAGCTGAGAGCCGGCTCGTCAGCTGTTAGAGCAAGGTTGAGCTTCGCGGGCAACTGGGAACCAGCTGGCGGGCGACCGGTCGCCCGCGAGCGACTGGTTGGGCACACTTGGTTTACACGGTCACAAATTAATGTAGAACACCGGACGCCATTTTATGTTCAGTCATGGGGGCCTTTGAAGGTCTCCAGTTTAGACGGTCACAAATTAATGTAGAACACCGGACGCCATTTTAGGTTAGCTGCCGGCGCCGAGAGCCGGCCGAAGACTGGTGACCAGGATGGCTTCATATGGATTAATTACGAGCTGGAAACGTCTCTGTGAACTTTGTGGATGTCTCAGGCAGCAGCGGATTTATCGCTGATCGTGCCAGGCCGCCGCGCGAAGACCTCCGGCCGGCCTGCTACACCTCCGGCCTGGCTAGCTCCAGAAGCTAACACGGGAGCTAACACGGGAGCCGGCCTTTTGAACACTTGTGACCAGGATCGCATCATATGGATTAATTACTAGCTGGAATCGCTCTGTGAGCTCTGTGGACGTCTCAGGCTGGAGCAGGAGCTGCAGATTGATCGCGCCGCCGCTCCAACACCAGCTCATGGCTTGGCTAGCAGAAGCTAGCCAGCTAGCTAACACAGGTCTCGAGCAGCTGCGGTGGTTCACTCGCCGGCCGCCGCGCTGCTCGGCCCGACAACAATCAACGCATGGCAACCTAAGATGTCGGCTTTGACCATCTCAAAGTAAGAAAATATATTTTTATTTATTCTGTAAATGTGAATAGCAATGTTTAACATTACAGTACACTACTGTACATGCTTAAATGTGTGCGCGCGCTCCGTTAAGCATGATAATTAAAAAATAAAAATAAAATTTCACCCCCTAGCTACGGCAGAATCGAGCTGCGAACCGTTCTTAGGTCCCTAAATCGTTCGTACCTCGGGGGTCACCTGTATATGAATTTTAAGCATTTTTCAATATTTTGATACCATACATACCATACCAACTTTATTTATAGAGCACTTTTTGCACCCAACAGGACCAAATTGCTGTACACACAATCACAAAATACAATACAATCATAAAATGGAAGGGACTAAAAACAGTACTAAAATAATAAATTATGAATACAATAAAACAATAAAACAAAGTTAAAACATCTCAGATTGTACCAAAAGCCAAAGAAAAAAGATGGGTTTTAAGAAGAGACTTAAAAACAGCAAGTGAAGAGGCCTGTCTTATGTCTAATGGGAGGTCATTCCAGAGCTTAGGAGCTACCACAGAGAAAGCACGGTCCCCTCTAAGCTTGCGCTTTGTCCTCGGTACCCTCAGAAGCAACTGGTCAGCTGACCTGAGCGAACGAGAGGGTGTGTAGTAATGCAGCAGCTCTGACAGGTATGGAGGGGCATGGCCATTTAGAGCTTTAAAAGTAAATAAAAGTATTTTAAAATGAATCCTGTAACGCACCGGTAACCAGTGCAAAGATGCCAAAACAGGGGAAATGTGATCAAATTTTCGTGTACCTGTTAAGAGTCGTGCAGCTGCATTTTGAACCCTCTGAAGCTGGGAAGTACACAGATCACTAATACCAACATAAAGTGAATTACAGTAATCCAGCCGTGTGGTCACAAATGCATGGATTGCTGTTTCAAAGTGCTGTCTAGGAAGGATGGCTTTTACTTTGGCTAGCTGCCTCAAATGAAAAAAGCTGGATTTTACAACTGCTTTAATCTGAGACTCCAGCCTAAGACCAGCATCCAGCTTGACCCCTAGATTTGTAACAACTGGCCGGACATACTGAGCCAAGGAGCAATCGGACAGAGAGTCTTCAGTCGAATTGCCAAAAATCACCACCTCTGTTTTGTCTTCGTTAAGTTTTAAGAAGTTTAGGGCCATCCAGGCCTTCAAATCTTCCAAACATAGGAACAGAGACCGAAGAGAGGCTGAGTCTGCTTTCTTTAAAGGTACGTAGATCTGTGTGTCATCTGCATAACAATGAAAAGCAATCCCGTATTTCCTAAAAACAGAACCAAGCGGAAGGATGTACAACAAAAATAAAAGAGGGCCCAAAACTGAGCCCTGCGGAACACCACATGAGAGTGGAGCAGAGGAGGACCTATGTCCATCAAGACAGACACAAAAAGTACGCTTGGTCAGATAAGATTTAAACCAATCTAAGGCTATATGACCAATGCCCACCCACTGTTCCAAACGTGTGATTAAAATGTTGTGATCCACTGTGTCAAACGCAGCTGATAGATCCAACAACACCAAAACAACGCAGTCACCAGAATCAGTCGCCAAGAATATATCGTTAAAAACTTTTAAAAGAGCTGACTCTGTGCTATGAAATGATTTAAAACCGGACTGAAAAACCTCTAAAATATTATTTTCAATGAGATAGGCCATTAGCTGATTATAAACTACCTTCTCAAGAATTTTTGAAACGAAGGGCAATTTAGAAATTGGTCTGTAGTTCGCCAGGACAGCAGTATCCAAGTTTGATTTCTTAATTAGAGGCTGGACAACTGCATGTTTCAAATTTTCAGGAACAGCACCGGAGGACAGGCTACTATTCACAAGAGCAAGGATCGAAGGACCTATAGAAAGAGTCAGAGTCAGAGAGAGTCAGAGTCAGAGAGTCAGAGTCAGAGAGTCTTTATTGTCATTTGCACCGCATGTGGTACATGTGATGAAAATGAGATTATGTACCCGGGGTCCCAAGACCTATACTGTGTATATATATAAAGACCTATAGGATAGGATTACAGCGTTTCACTGACACTTTTCTTTTTCTACTCGGGTTGAAGCGGCAGCTTCAGTTTCGACCCTGACAGAAAAAGCTGCGATACAACTACGTAAGTGCGTGGTGATGTAGATGTTACACGGAGCTTGTGTCCAGAAGGCGTTAGCGGTAGCAGGCTAAGCTAAGCTAATCTCCAACGCGCGTTAAGTTTTCGCTTCAAAACGAGTGACCGTGACCGTCAGAATGTGACTGAACAAAGTTTCACAAGCGAAGAGAAAGAGATGACATCACTGATAAGAGAGGAAAGACTAATTTGCCGGTGTGGAAGTGGTTCGGCTCTGTTAAACTGCAGGTTTCTTCTGCTGCAGTGAGGTCCTACTCGGTTTCTTTATTTTGAAAACGTGACAGAGAATCGTTCTAACTAGCGGTGGGAACATCTAACTTGTTTCATCTGAAGAGTTTCCACTCAATAGAATCTGATGAGAGTCAGAAGATGAAGAACAATAAAGTTTGAGCCAACGTGTCCCTGAAACTACAACGTAGCGGCTGCGGCGTAGTGGTAATGGCAGTCGTCCCCCTATCGGAAGGTTGGAGGTTCGAATCCCGGTTCCCCACACCATGTGTCGTTGTGACCCTGGGCAAGACACTTAACCCTGAGTTGCTCCCGGTAGGACTGGATGGCGCCTTGCATGGCAGTCTGCCGCTACCGGTGTATGAATGGGTGGATGGTTGGTATTGTAAAGCGCTTTGGGGCCCCTCATAGGGGGCTGGAAAGCACTATATAAATAAGCTCCATTTAACATTTTACCATAAACAACACCCCGAGTGCTGCATGTTTTTTTTAATTCGTTCATTCAAAATAAAACAAATTCATCAGAACGATAAAAAAAAAACATTGACTGAAAAGATGCAGAAAGAAGAGAAAAAAAATGTATATCTGTCCCTTATTTAAAAAATACAAAATAAATACAAACAACAACCTTCACTTGAACAATGTCCAAACTGAAAACAAAAAAACTTCAGGTATCCTTCACCTGCACTATACCTCCCCAACAACTTTAATTTAATCATCTTTTAAAACATATAAATAGTTTTCTAAATGTTTATGGTGATATCAAGTCAACTCCACAATCCTGTTCCCTGAATGACAACTCAGCTCCTTCACACCATCGGTAGTTCTAAATAAAGATTTTACAAACATTTACATTCCCTTCAGGTTATAATGACTCTTTTTTTAAAACACATTTTAATTGAATATTTGGGGGTAATATGTTTATGAGCTTTATACATGACTTGTAAAATACAATGTTCAACCAAATCATAAAATTTTAATTATTTCAATTGATGAAATAATATATTTGTTGGTTGACCATAGCACTTCCTACTAATAATTCTTATAGTTATTTTTTGTAAAATAAAAACAGGGTTTGTAATAGTTTTGCATGCTTTTCCCCAAACTTTAATACAATATATTTTTATTTCCTCTGCAGCTAGCGGCTCTGCCGTGTTTACTTATTGTGCTAAACTTCTCTGCCCCCTCCTGCAGGCATGAAGGAGGGGGCAGCTGAGGTTTGTGTTCAGAGAGGGAGAAAGAAGGCAGCAGAAGGATTTTCAAGTATAAAACTATATTGTTTATATTGAGATAGTCTCAACTTATATTGCAAAAAAACAAACATTTTAAAATATCTATCGCCCAGCCCTACTCTCGCCTCATTCCACTCTTTCTGGATCTCTGCCAGATTCTGGAATCTTCTCTGTTTGATAATCCGCTGAAGCACACGGTCATCTCTTTTGCTGGTGCATCTTCTCCTGCCACATGTTGCCCTTCCACTAGACTTTCCATTGATATGCTTAGACACAGCACTCTGTGAACAGCCAGCCTCCTTAGCAGTGGTGGGCCTCCGACCGCTAGAGAGCGCTATTGCGCTAATCCGCTTATAGCGTAGCTAAATAATCTGTTAGCTTTACAGCGGATTAACTAACTTTTATAATTCATACGCGGTTTTGTGCTATTTTTATTTACAATGCAGTACCGCTAATAACTAATTATCTATCAGTAAAAACGAAATAACGTATTTACGAGCTCGGACGACAGCACCGGATGTGGTCCGTCACTAAAAAGCGTCCCCCTCAGTCTCTTGGTGTGTGCTCTCTCTACAGCAGTTAGCAGCCAGTGTGTTACTCTGCAGCCTTATTGCTTGTTTTCGAAGAGTCAGACGAAGAGTTTTTAACATGGAGGGTGAACTTATGGATGTTTCTCAGCGGCCTACGCGACGCGTCTGGATTTTAAAAAGTATTTCGCATTTGCCCTCTTCAAAATGGCGGCCGCGACGGCCACAGAAGATAAGGACTTTCCATGAAAACACGGTAAAAACAATTATTTCTTTGCTGAGAAAAATATACTTCTTAGCTGACTTTATAGCACAAGGTTTTTCTGAGCTTAACCGGTTCAAATGGTCAAATCTGCTGGTTTAAAAAATAATATTTCGCCATTTGCGGCCGCCATTTTGAAGAGGGCAAATGCGAAATATTTTTTTAAATCCAACAGATTTGACCATTTTAACCGGTTAAGCTCAGAAAAACCTTGTGCTATAAAGTCACTGCTTTGTTTTGTTTTGTTTTTTTGAATGTCCAGAGGACCAGACTTAGCTTTTTTAGATCATTCTCATTTCCTGGCCGAATAGAATATATGTACGTAAAGTATTAAATAAATCCTTTGATTTTTGTAATTTCATCCTTTTAGGATCATTTTATTTACTTTTCATTAAATCTGTTGACTGCCTATAGAAATTTTGATAACAGTTTAGTCCTGTGTATAAAGTAATGCTAATTTTTGTTTTGTTTATGACCTTGTTTAGGTCAGGGTTTTTTTCAACCCCTGTTCCCACCCAGGATGGCATTGGCAAGCTACCGGACCACCACAGCTGTGCGGTAGGACTTAAATTGCACCAAACTATTTGTTTTTTTCTGGACCTATTACCCTGGATCATGAACTACAAACTACCAGATTATTGATTGATGGACCTTTAATCATCCGGGATTCAAGAACTGATTTAAAATAGAAAAAAAAAAAGAACTCTTGGGTGTAATCAGGGTCTGTTTTGTTGTGTGTATTTTTTGTCTATTGGTTATACTCAAAGAAAATGATTATTATTACAAACAATATCAGTGTTTCCCCTAGTTAACTTGCCATGGCGGGGTGCTCATCTCATCCATAATTTTTGTTGATGGGGAGGGATGGAGACATGTCTGAGCGAAGCTTGTACCAACAGTTTTTGAGCAGGGGTAGGGAGCTTTCAGCATGAGGGAAGAGGCCCCTTTAGCTTTTTAGCTAGAGAGCCTGTATTTTGTGCAGCTTAGTATGGATAATATAAATATATAATATAATAATATATAATATAAATGGAATTCATTATTATTATTATTATTAGTGCTATGTCAGTGCCGGGTGGGGGGGCAAGTTCGGTTTGGTAGGCGGGGTGCTCAGTTCTGTTGGCGGGGTGGGGCACCCCGCTTGTATAATGGTAGGGGAAACACTGAATATTATTATAAATACCTTCCTGTCTATTGGTTATACTCAAAGAAAATGATTATTATTACAAACAATATTATTATAAATACCTTCCTGTCTATTGGTTATACTCAAAGAAAATGATTATTATTACAAACAATATTATTATAAATACCTTCCTAAGTCCATAGTACAATACAAACAACTTAAAACTTGCTTCTTGTCTGATGGTGTTTTATTTTAGAAT
>JBBPBX010019385.1:31485-44510 GCA_038048925.1 Garcialebias charrua | reverse complement strand
TGGAAATTAATTGTTTAAAATCCCTCAGAGAGGTCAACGTCAACAGTTTCAGATCATTTTACAAGTTTTTTTTTTTTTTTTCTTTTGGCTGCTCCCTGCGTTGGGGATCACCACAGCGAACTAAGTTGCAAGAAGACTTGGCAGTTATTTTTTAAGCCGGATGCCCTTCCTGACACAACCACAGACCACTGAGCTACGACAGCCCTCTGTGTGGAGCAGAGAGCTGCTTGAACCGGTGATCTTCCAATCACAGGCCCACCTTCTCCAACCTCTGCGCCACCACTCCCCTACAGACTATTTTGCAAAATATTCCAGGTAAAAAGGAGTGGAATAGGGGAAGGTCCTTTTGCCAGTCTGCACTGAGGGGACGCTGCAGGTAATAATGTCTTGCGAGCGCACGCTGTAGCCGCATTGACGACTTGAGGAGGAGCTGTATACAGGCAACAGACCAAGAAGTGATTTAAAGATGAAAATGTACCAGTGAGAAAGTCTGCATGAAGTTGATGTCAACAAGTTAACCGAAGAATGGGTGCAATGATGAGTACGGTAGTTTCAGCCAGCTATGAATCTTAGCTCACCGTGATAGACAGCATCCAGCATCTGCAGGGTGCTTGTAGGGGCGTTAATGTAAGTGATGTCACCATAGTCACTGGAGGGAAGAAAAGTAGCAGCTACAAGAGGTTTCCTAGCATTCAGAGTTAAATATTTATTTCTGAAAAAGCAACCCAATTTAATTACAATTTCTTTACCAAGTGTTTGACATGAGGTTTAAAAGTTTAACATTTCAGTCACGCATCAAACACTTTGTTTCTTCAGCTAAACTTATTGAAATTCCAGGAATTGGTAGAATATAGTATTTTATCAGTTATGTATAGGGCTCATAATAACACATTACCTTTAAATATCCAAAGAAATTTTATAAAAAGACAAAGTTATTACAATCTCAAAGGGACAGAGATATTCATCAAACCACAATTCAGAACCAGCTTAAAGGGACGGTCTACCTCAATTCAGGGAGTTCGATTGTGGAATGCTCTGGAGAGTGATGTTAAAAATGAAAAATCAATGTATACATTTAAGAAAAAGGTCAAAAAGGACTTGCTCAAAAACTATATATGATGTAACCTTGCGTGTTTGTGTATTACACCTATGTTGTACTTATGATGTAGCTTAGTGCGTTTGTGTATTACAGTTAGAAAAATTAAGTAGAGTTAGTCATTTTGTGAAGCAGTTTGTGTATTACAGTTAGAAAAATTAAGTAGAATTATTCATTTTTGTGATGTATTTTGTGTATTACAGTTAGGAATATTAAGTAGAATTATTCATTTTGTGAACATCTTGATGTTGTGCCATCTTTCAGTTTGTGTATTACAGTTAGAAAAATTAAGTAGAATTATTCATTTTATGATCTAGTTTGTGTATTACAGTTAGGAAAATTAAGTAGAAAAAAAAATAATAAAAAAATAGGAAAATTATGTAGAAAATTTTTTTTTTAAGTGTGATGTAGTTTGTGTATTAGTTAGAAAAATTGTGTATTAGTTAGAAAAATTAAGTAGAATTATTCATTTTGTGATGTAGTTTGTGTATCACAGTTAGAAAAATTAAGTAGAATTATGGGTGATGTAGTTTGTGTATTACAGTTAGAAAAATTAAGTAGAATTATTCATTTTGTGATCTAGTTTATGTATTACAGTTAGAAAAATAAGTAGAATTATTCATTCTGTGATGTTGCTTGAAGGTTATCATTGGTTGAACAAACTGTGAAATAGGGGCAGATATAATAAGATTTCATCTTCTTTCTGCTCCCTTCATTTTATCCTACTTGTATTCTTGTATCTGATGAAACTGTCTGGTATTGTTCTTTTAAAATGAATGAATAAACATCAAATCAAAATCAAATCAAATCAAAAGAGAAATGCACATCGACCAAGATTCCCAAGTATTTATAAGAGTCAACAAGCTCATTTGTTGACAAGATAGAAAGTAGGACTGCTGGTACCAACTTCTTGTTCGAAAACAGCATTCCTTTGGTTTTATCAGCATTTAGCACTAGTCTGCGACAGAACAAATCTGACTGAATGATGTCGAAAGCAGACTGTAAAATATGGAAAACCTTAGCAAGCTCAACAATAAACAACTGTGTCATTGGCATAGAAATGTTATGATGTGTCAGGAATTATCTGACCTACATTACTTATGTAAACTGTAAAGAGGGTTGGTCCTAAAACTGAGCCTTGTGGTACACCGTTGTTGACAATTAAATAACTGAAATAAGTACCATTATGTTGAACAAATTCACCGTTAGTTTTGACTGTTAGCAGAACAGGGTTTTTTTTTATTCAGCCTTTATTTAGGCAGGTTAATCCCAATGAGCCTCATGGTGAAGTGGTTGAAATTTTGGTGCATTCACCTTTATTTGGCTGCATCAAAAATAATTGTATTCATCCCAAAACACATACAGCTCTTCATCACAGCTGTAGGAGCCACATGAGGAGGAACAGCAGGACAAGTAGCAGATCCCACCACAATCTGGTCGGTCCCCATCCACTGTCTCATTCATTACATCTATCTTGCCATCCAGCTTCTCAAAACTTTGCTTTCTCGGGGGGGACAAGAAGACTTATGATGATGTGCAGAAATTTCTTCTTTAATCCACTGAATGTAGGAGGGAAAAAAACAACATCATCATTTTCCAATTGCCTGTGCACTTGTCTCTGAACAAACGAAACTTCAGGACAGCGAGGTCCTTAAAAAGGGACAGAAATGAAAAGGCAGCAAAACTGGATGCCAAAGCAACATAAACATTTTATGATTATGCTTTGCTTCTTAATTTGTTTTCTGTAAAAGGGGAGATATGAGGAATACTCTATAATTCTTGCCATGTTTAATTACCAATTGTATATATATAGTGATATTAATAAATTGCAGGGGGAAGAAGAACACTGCAGCTCTGTTGAGTAAATTAAAAAAAGAACAGAGGATGTTTGAAAATACAGCCTTTAGTTATTTGCAGCCTAGATGGATGAGAATAATAAACTTTAGATTTATTCAAGTCAATAAATGTTTAATATAAATAGTTCTTGAACTTTGTAGCCTAACAACTCACAGTAACTCTGATCTAAAGATAATCACCCATTTCTAAATAAATTACACAAATACATGTCGGAGTTCATAAAACTAAAAATGGTACCCTTTTGAACAAACAATTGTTGAATTGTTAAATAATTTTCTTATATTCAGTTTAGATTTGCTGTTTCAATGCTTATTTGTGTTTTTGTAATTATTTCATTTTGTCCCATTGGTTCTCAGTCTTTGCCTCAGCTATCCTGGCTGATTAAACACCTGGGCCTCATCTGTCATCAGCACACCTGTTTGCACTCACTAATCACCCACCTGTGTACTAAAGCTTGTTGGTTGTAGCTGCCACTTGTTTTGTCAGGATGAGTACGTCATGTTCTCGTCCATTTCTGATAACACATCAGGCCAAGCTCTTTAATTTGTCATCTGAGACAAGATGTATCATAAGCACTAATTATTAATGCTAAGCAATTACTATAAATGCACAGTTGTTTTCAAAGTTTGCGTAGAGACTGAATTCTACGAAAATCAGTTGTTAATACTTGATTTTTTTTTTAAGTTTATTTTACCAGTCCTGCCAGTATGACCATTTGAACATTGCATTAAAATGTGCAGATTTGAAAATGAAGAAACCAATTAAAATAGGATTTTTTTTTTTATGCAGACAAGTTCAAAGGAATTTAAATTTATTTATTTTTCCACCATAAATGCACAATTGATTAAAGGCCTAGCATTTCTTAGGAAATGCATATCAAACCCTGAAATGCATATCAAACCCTGAAAATGACAATGTGTTTAGTGATGGCCAAATGAAGCAATAAAGCAGTATTGAACCACTTTGCCAATTGTATTGAACTTGGGTTCATTCATTCAAAGGTTCATTTCAATGACATCTAGTGGTGAAATATTAGACAACACACACTGTTTTATTTACTTTTTTTTACTGTATGTTCAGCTGATTCAGTATATGTTGACTAGTATCTGGGATTGAGAGAGGGTGGTGCTTTAGAAAACTGTAGGTGCAGGGAAGGTGGGTTGTGCTTGTGTAACTCAGTCATGAAATCCGGGGATGGGAAATCAGAGGTAAAAGTTTTTCAACTGTTTTTGGACTCAGGCGATTTCTTTATTTGCTGACAACTTCTCCAGCTTTTGAGAAAACACGTTCACAAGGCACAGATGAGGCTGGTACGCTTAAATATTGTTTAGCCAACAAAAACAAATGTGGATAAACATTTCTGTGCTCATCCCAGTAGGCCAGAGGATCCTCAGATCTTTCCAAAGGAGGATCAGACAAGTATCTCTGAACTTCGACTGCATGTGGCATCTGATGTATGGTTTCTGTGTGAGCTCGTGCCATTGTAGCATCTCCATCAAAACCAAAGGGAAGCTGAAAGAAAAATAAAGATTTGACAGTCATGAACAGGTACAAGTTTGTGTGTGTTCATAATTACCAACTCACAACTCTCTGTGGAGGATGGATTTTGTGCGCTTGTTGATGGTTGTGGTGTGTGATCATCTGGGGCCTCATGTATCAAAAACCTGCGTGGATTTCCTACTGAAAAGTGACGTACGGTGAAATCCAGAAAAGTGTCTACGCACAAAAAGATCCAGAATTATCAAACTGTGCGTACACCTGAATCCACGCACATTCCTTTTGTACATCACAATTGACGTGGAACTGAGCGCACGTGAGACACCTCCCCTGACACGCCTACATTTACATATGTTAAACAGATGCAAATTACTTCCTGCATGTGTGAAGGACATGTTTGTTTGATCCCTGCGCGATCAGAAATCATTTCTAGATTCGGGAAAATAATGAATTCAATATAATATGAGTGAGGACAAACATCCTAAGTAAGAATAGTAATAAAATGTGTTCATCATGCAAAGAACGAGTGATTGTCGGTATTTGTGTGCGCGCGCACCCTGCTGTGGTGCGCGAACCGGCTCATTCATTCATTCTGTGTGGAAATATTAACTTTGCGCACGAGTTTATTACCATTATTACTGTAAACACAGAGGAACTTACTTGGATGTTTGCTAGAACATAGATCTTTGTTTATGTAGATGATGTGAAGAAACGAGTCTGTGCGTCTTGGTGGAGACTTTTCATGACATGATGTTGGAGTCTCCAGACGCAGCGCGCGCCCCGCAGCCCTGTGCGCAGTCTGTCTGTGAAGCTTTTGCTCTCCTACAAGTTATATAAGGTGTACTTTCACGTGTCATTTTGGAGAAATCTACAATAAACGCAGATAATGAAACACCTCCAGCTGCCGTGTCGACACCGGTGAGGGTGCGCGCGCGCTCCAAGCGCGACCACTCAGCCTTTGGAAACATATGGATGAGACCATTCCATTGGACATGATCCGGCTTTGTGTGGACTGGACTGCACAGTCCCGATCGACCTGCAGCTCCCTCTGTGGAACAGTTTGACCGCTGCTTCTGTATGCACGCGTGATGCACGGCTCCCCAGAGCGCAGCATGCAGTGCCAAACTGGAAAATTATTATTTCTGAAAACGGCTGATAAGCCATATCCTAGATCGGAAAACTATATCTGTTTCTAAATAAATGCTCTGCGTGTTACACTATTTATTATAACCTCCAGTAAGGCTGAATGAATCCGTTCCTGTTAAATTTATTTTTGGCACAACGTTGCGCGTCCTTTATTTCACTGCGTCATGTGGATGTAATACTTGTTAATCGTGTGTTTGGAGGGAATATTAATCATTTACACATCTTGAACTGTTAATAATAATAATAATAATAATAATAATAATAATAATAATAATAATGAATTCAATTTATAACGCACTTTTCATTAATGGAAATCTCAAAGTGCTACAAGGTGCAACATATTTGAATGTCAATAAGACAAATAATAAAACAATTAAAATCAACAACAGTATCAACTCAGATCAAAAGTAGAATCATGAGGAGGAAGAGTATGCTCGGTTGAAAAGAAAGGTCTTCAAGCCGCTCTTAAAGTCAACCACAGACTGTGGGGCTTCAGTTTCTCTGAAACACCTGTAAGTGTCGCCAAAGGAACAAGAACCACAGAAACGTGCGTACGCCTGCTCGGGAGCTTGCGTGGATATGTACCTGGATGCGCATATATTCACGTTCAGTTCAGTTTTGATACATACGGGCTTTTGCGTGGGAAGTGACGTGCGCAATGTTTTTGTGCGCACGCATGGTTGATACATGAGGCCCCTGGTGAAGTCTCCACTCGTGTGTGCCTCACCACTGCTGCACATTCACCTGTAAGTTTCCGTACAGCAATCTGGCCCTTTTCAGGACTGTAAAATCCAATGAGTTTAAATCTAGGATCCAGCAGTGTGGCGAGTGACAGGACCGTTGAGCTCTCAAGGTTTTCAAATTTATTTATGAGGGTTGCAATAATATTCTGTCCAAGAAGTGTTGCCGTTACGTTTGTGGTCCTCGATGTTACTTCTCGGGCTGCTTGGAACAACATCTTCACCAGTGGAATCACCATTGAACCCGACACTCTCTTCTCCTGGGACAGTTCCACAGTTGCTGCATAAAATGGGGAGAGCACTTGGAGACATGCTGCGATTGTTTGATATTCCTCAAAAGAGAGAGGAGGAACATCGGTCTTAAGTGATGCTAGAGCTGCCCCAACTGTCTGCCTCTCATTGTACAGTCGCTGCAGCATCAAAAAGGTGCTGTTCCAGCGCGTGTCCACCTCTTGCATCAGCTTCATCACTGCACGGTTCATTTGCTGTTGCATATGTTTCAGTTTTACTTTTCCAGTAGTGCTTGACCTAAAATACGTCACCACTTTCCGTGCCTTTGTGCGCAGATCTTCTAGGCCAGGCGTTTGATCCAGGAATTTTTTAACTACCAAATTTAAGGCATATGCAATGCAAACAACATGCCACATGAAATTATTTTTTTGCTGTGGAGACCATGTTTGCAGCAGCATCCATCACCAAGCACTGATCTTTCCCCTCAAGTCCCCACTCCACCATCAGAGACCTCAGAGCAGCTGCAATGTTGTCAGCAGTGTGGTGTTGGGGGAAAGGCAGCACTCCTAAGAGTACAGTGGCCATCTTCATGTTACCGGTATCCATGACACAATGACCAGTTACTGCCAGATACGCATCCATGTTCATGGAGGTCCACATGTCAGAGGTCAGGCTCACACCCTCCACGCTCAGCAGTTGAGCCTTGGCTTTGGTCTTCTCCTCCTCATATTTCTCCTCCACCATCTTCTTCAGAGCCTGTCTGGAAGGCAGAGTGTATGTGGGGTCAAGCTTCCCCACAAACTCTTTGAAGCCTGGATCGTCCACAATGGTAAAAGGCTGAGAGTCATTCACCAGCATCGTGACCAGAGCTTCATCCAGCTCCTGCTTCCGGTCCACTAAGACAGAATCAAACAAATAAAACTGTTATGTGACATCATGTTACTGTAACATTTTTATTGGTGTGTAGAATTGTGTGGATAAACTTATATATTGATAAACAAATATAGTAATAAACATTTAGCCAAGATGGTGTAGTGGCAGGGTTTCCGACTTGGGACCCGAAGGACGCGGGTTCGCGCCCCGGCCACTACACACCTTGGGGTGTCTATGAGTGCACACCTAATTCTCCAGCTCCCCGGGCGCTTTCTGGCTGCTCACTGCACCACCTGGTGGTGGTTGGGTTAAATGCAGAGACAAATTTCGTCTGTGTATGGGAAACATACACAGATGACAGGAAAATACATTATTATTATTATTATTATTGTTATTATTATTGTTATTGTTATTATTATTGTTATTGTTATTATTATTGTTATTGTTATTATTATTGTTATTGTTATTATTATTATTATACAAGAATGTGGTATCATCAGCAAACAATATACACCTAAGGAGTCCTGACACTTTTACCAAGTCATTTACATATATAATAAACAGTTTTGGGCCAAGTACAGAACCCTGAGGGACTCCACAGGTAATATTGCAGAGGTCGGATCTTACATCATTTATCTGCACAAATTGTTTTCTATTTTTCAAATAACTGGATACCCACTGCAATGCTAGTCCTCTGATACCGTATTTACTCAATTTGTCAATGAGAATATCATGATCGATAGTATCGAAAGCTTTCTTTAAATCAACAAAAACACTTAAACAATTTTGCTTTTGGTCAATAGCCGTAGTTATGTGTTCCATAAATTCCATGATAGCCATTGACGTAGAGTTTTGTTTTCTGAATCCATATTGACTCTCACTCAAGATATTTTGTTTTTCAATGAATTCATCTAATCTTAGCACAAATAATTTTTCTAAAATCTTCGAAAACTGTGGCAATAGGGATATTGGTCTATAGTTGTTGAATATACCTTTATCACCATCTTTAAAGAGAGGTACTATTTTAGCAGTTTTCATATTTTCTGGAAATGTTCCTGTCGAAAATGATAAGTTACATATAAGTATATGTAAATGGCTTAACGATATGACTCATGATATTCTTCACAAGCTTCATGTCCATATCAACCCAGTCTTTGGATCTCTTGTCTGAAAAAGTTTTAACCACATTCATTAATTCTTCTTTGTCGATTTCCTTAAGAAAAATACTATTTACACAGTTAATAATTGAGTGGTTCACTGTATCATTTACCTTAGGTATTTTATCTGCAAGGACTGATCCAATATTCACAAAGTATTGATTAAATCCGTTTGCAATTTCAATGTCGTCATGAATTTCATCATTATCCTTTACAAAATGTTGTGAAATACCCATCTTTGACTTATGGTTCTTCAAAACATCATTCATCACTCGCCATGTAGCTTTCATATCACCGTTACTTTTACTTAATAAACCACTATAATATTCCTTTTTGTGTTTCCTTATAATCCCAACCAATTTGTTTTTATACCTCTTATATTTTTCTTCAGATTCTTGTGTTCTTGATTTCAGAAAACATGAATACAGATAATTCTTTTTTTTACAAGCATTTCTCAATCCCTTAGTCATCCATGGTTGGTCAACAGTGTTTTTCCTGGGAAAATTTATTTGCATACAATTTTTTTCATATAGAGTTTCTAGAATATTCATAAACTCATTATATGATGAATTCACATCTTCAACATACACATTTTCCCAAGTTTGTTTATCTAAATCTTCCTTTAATCTGTCTAACGCTTGTTTGGATGTGTTTATTATTTTTTTCTTCCTTTTGACTGCTCTTATGGTATTCTGATCATTTTTATAGATTGTAAAAATGGGCAAGTGATCACTTAGGTCAGTAGTAAGAATACCACCCATTACATCCCCATTTGTTATATTTGTGAAAAAATTATCAATTGTAGTGGCACTATGACATGTAATTCTTGTAGGCTTGGATATTAAAGGATAAAGATTCAGGCTATACATTGAATGTATAAATGTACTGATGTTATTGTCATCCGCTGTATTTCCTATATCAATATTAAAGTCTCCGCAGAAAAAAATTCTTATTAAAGTTCTTTTCTAATAGCTCCATGACTTTATCAGTAAACATTTCTATGTTTGAGCTCGGTGATCTGTATGCACAACTCACTATGNCACCACTTTCCATGCCTTTGTGAGCAGATCTTCTAGGCCAGGCGTTTGATCCAGGGATTTTCTTACCACCAAATTTAAAGCATGTGCAATGTAAACATGTCTCATGGCAAGTTTTTTTTGCAGTAGAGACCATGTTTGCAGCAGTATCAGTCCCCATGCACTGAACTTTCCCCTCAAGTCCCCATTCCACCATCAAAGACCTCTGAGCAGCTGCAATGTTATCAGCAGTGTGGTGTTGGGGGAAAGGCAGCACTCCTAAAAGTACAGTGGCCATCTTCATGTTACCGGTATCCATGATACAATGATCGGTTACTGCCAGATATGTATCCATGTTCATGGAGGTCCACATGTCAGAGGTCAGGCTCACACCCTCCACGCTTAGCAGTTGAGCCTTGGCTTTGGTCTTCTCCTCTTCATATTTCTCCTCCACCATCTTCTTCAGAGCCTGTCTGGAAGGCAGAGTGTATGTGGGGTCAAGCTTCCCCACAAACTCTTTGAAGCCTGGATCGTCCACAATGGTAAAAGGCTGAGAGTCCTTCACCAGCATCATGACCAGAGCTTCATCCAGCTCCTGCTTTCGGTCCACTAAGACAGAATCAAACAAATAAAACTGTTATGTGACATCATGTTACTGTAACATTTTTATTGGTGTGTAGAATTGTGTGGATAAACATATATATTGATAAACAAATATAGTAATAAACATATATTATTGATAAACATATATTGATAAACAAATATACTAATAAACCTATATTATTGATACACATCTATTGAACATAACCTACCATGAACAGTGTCCTGCTTGTTTTCATGCTTATCTCTGTAGTGCCTAAGCATCGAGGACGTTTGTTATACGCCAGTTGCATGGAACAATACGAGCACTGGACCTGTATGAACAGTGATAATCAAACAAGAAAACAAACTGTCAGGTCATAGACATCACTTAAATCACCACACATGCAAATGTACCTAACCTACCCCCCTTTGCAGAATCCTGGATATGCCCCCCAGCTTACTACTGTTCAAGTTTTTTTTTTTGTAATAAACTACTCCTTATTGGGACTGATCAGATCGAAGTGTTCCCACATCTGAGAACGGCTTCTCTTCCTGGCTGGCTCCATGTTTATCAAACAAACGCAGTGATGAAAATGGTAATAACGCACAAAACGACTCAGACAACAACCCGACATGTTGTTGTGTGTGTCGGCTGCCTTTAAGGGTGTTTTGGCGCGCACAAGCCCAAAGCTTGTCTCGCGTCAACGAATCATCTCGCGGGATTCATTCGGGGACCGAAGCAGTCACTGCTTCATACGTAATCGCTTACGCAACTTCCTCTGCCGTAAACCACGCCTCGTAGCAGTGGTTCAAAGAGAACGCAGCTTCGAGTTCGAAGCAAGGATCGGAGCTTCGGTGTCATATTTACATCACTACTAATTATTAATGCTAAGCAATTACTATAAATGCACAGTTGTTTTCAAAGTTTGCGTAGAGACTGAAATCTACGAAAATCAGTTGTTAATACTTTATTTTTTTTTTAAAAGTTTTTTACCAGTCCTGCCAGTATGACCATTTGAACATTGCATTAAAATGTGCAGATTTGAAAATGAAGAAACCAATTAAAATAGGATTTTTTTTTTTATGCAGACAAGTTCAAAGGAACTGCGCATGTCTGCGGCCTGGCAGCTACAATAACCGGATCAGTAAAAGGATCCAACAGCCCACAGGACTCACGCAGAACTAGCAGTCTGGTGTCCGCTCCAGCAGGCACAAATCCGATGGCTATAATCCAACCACAAGCTGGTCCCACGATGGGCCGCGACGTCCACCCCCAGTCTGTCGAAGAAGCACAGCAGTAATGCTAGCACTCCCCCGATACAGCAGTCTGCAACACATGGTCCAGGCTGGAACCACCAGTACGACCTGTGAAACCACCAGTACGACTTTCGGTGCCTTTAGTCCACCGGGAAACGCATTTAAAACAAAAACCATAAATCGCAGAGGCTAACGCTAGCTTTAGCTTAATGTTTACGCTCATGCAAAAACATTATGGCCGACCTATTGCCTTTTTGATGAAGGGCG
This sequence comes from Garcialebias charrua, assembly GCA_038048925.1. Classification (NCBI taxonomy): domain Eukaryota; kingdom Metazoa; phylum Chordata; class Actinopteri; order Cyprinodontiformes; family Rivulidae; genus Garcialebias; species Garcialebias charrua. The sequence goes on along the minus strand of JBBPBX010019385.1, from coordinate 32,791 downwards.
CTGATTCATAAATGCAACTATTGGAAAAAGAAGGAATAATGCGTATCGTGATCTGCAACATACATGAACCACTGTCAAAAGCAATGACTATCAATAACACTCATGCATATTTTTAATTGTCACATTTCTTGTGAGGAGATTATTTTAGATCTAATCCACCCCTCAGTAGCGTTCATCTCAGGAACATTGTTTTACAAGAAACATAGGACTAAAGGAATGTCAGCTTTAAAAATGTCCCTCATTTCAATTAGATTTTTTAAAAAAATCTGCAGAATAATTTGGAGATTAAAACATTATTTTAGGACACACATTTTTGAAGATGCAAAGATCAACTTGGCATTAATGGACTTGTCTGTTTGTTGCCATAATTAGGACTTCTAAGGAAAGGAATTTAACAAAGTCCAGACTCCATTAACTCAAACTACACTGCATGCTCCATTTGTACTTTTTGCATTCATAATTTACTCTGGTTTCCTCCACGCTGCTCTAGTGACGCCTTGGGCATTCATATTTACTCGGAGGTGGGCAAACTCACAAGTTGCTTTACACAGATGCACTTTTTGAAGTTTTTGAACTAGTTTCCGAGAATATCCTTTATTATTTTTCACATTATCACTGAAGCCTTTTGTGATTACTTTGTGAACTTTATATCCATTACTTCCAATAGTTCTTTGTCCATTACTTCCAATAGTTCTTTGTTTCTTTTTAAATAAGAACATTATTCTAATTTTATTCCTTTCATAAAACATTGCAAATTAATTTCAGCAGTTCATGGTGATGCAAAGAAGAAGAAAAAAACTGGAAAAAAGGGAAATAAAACTTCTTGGAGGGTTATGTAAGGATATTTTGTTATTGAGAAATGTGAAGGCCTAATGGTGAAAAACATCCTTTCTGTGCTGCAGTTATTGTTTGAATAAAAAAAATTACGGGGGTTAAGGTTGTTGCACTCAACAAAACATTTAGTTGATTTAAACCTGAACACTTGAGAACTTGTTCAATGACGCAAATTTAAATGCAACATTCTTTTTTTAATTAGGCAATTTTGCATTGTGTTCATAAATATTACTTTATGGAGTGCATTTTATGCGAAAAATATTTTCTGATAGTGTTACATTTGATTTATATTTGTACAAGATTTAAATCCCATCTCTATTTTGTGAAGTTTAAATTTTCAATATGTATTTCAACCTGGAAAGACTCACACAGAGAGAGAAGAATACAATTAACAGGGTTCTTTGGCGCTCGGGCCCGGGCAGAAGTAATGCATGCCGGACCGCTGAGAGCTTGAATGTCCGACATAGAGAGA
>JBBPBX010019385.1:5718-26202 GCA_038048925.1 Garcialebias charrua | reverse complement strand
TTTTGCTGTCTGTAAACTTTCTTCTGTCCCGTCTAGGGCTGGGCGATGCCGACCAAAATTAATATCTCAAATGTTTTTACAAAAATTGCGATATACGATATATATCTCAATATAGTTTGCTTTCCATAGTAACAGAAATATATTTGAGTCACAGCTAGTTGTCACAGCTTAACAAAGCTGTAACTGTACAAAATAAATGTCTAAAAAATAAAAAATAAATTTTCCCTGCATAACAAAAACCAAAAACAACTGAATCACTTAAAATTTAAACGACACTGTTACAGATCAAACAATGAAAGGCTGACTTTTTTTTTTCCATTTATAGATGGCCTCCCTTCACACCTTATAGCCATCCTCTCACTCCAATATGTATTTTTTTTTTTTTTTTTTTTTTATTTTTTTTTTTTTTTTTTTTTTTTTAGAGAGAAAGAAAGAAAAGAGAAAGTGAGACAACAAAACAACAATTATCCACAAAAAGAGCACAAGGCAAACACACCAAACCTCCGTCCACAATCCTGCAAAGCACATGACAGAGCACAGCAACAAAACATACAAGCATAAAGACTGATAATATTCATGACCTTGCATTAGATTTCTATATATAAACATACCCATACCTACAAGTATATATACAGTATACATACATATATATTTATATTCATTTATATACCCATCTACATATATCTACATATACATCCCTACATCCATTTGTGTGTGGTTGTGAGCATGCATAAGTGAATAAGGTTCCTCCAATAGAACATTTAGTAGCGAATGTGAAGCATCAGAGATCTGTCCCTCCAAAGCCCGAGACAGACGAAAGGGCGATCAGAGCCCAAGACCCCAGGAAGGACCCCGAGCCCAGAGTCCCCAGGACCACCCGAACAGGACGAGCCACTCGTCCACTCCCCAGATCCGACCAAGGGGAAGAACCGGACGAACCCCACCAGGGACCACACACAATGACCCCCCGGGGTCAACAGCGACAAATACACAGGCCCCCGCCGGAGCCCGCTGCACCGATGTAGCCCCAGGGCCGGTCGCCGATGCTCGGGCACCGGGGACGCCCACCCCTCAGGTCCAGACCCGACAGGACCAGAGGACCCGAGCCCCACCAGGCAGCCACCAGGCCGAGCCGACAAACGCCCAAGCGCCCAGCCCCAGATAGTGAGGGTCCCAAGCACGCCCGCGGGCAGAGGAACACCCACCAGGGGGCCACGTGGCAGGAGTGCGACACTAGGTAGCCTCAGAAGTATCAGAGAGGGGGCAGTCCAAGTCCCAGCCTGACACTTAAACATTCATACACAGATACACTCATTCAGACCCACCCTCATCCTCACCCTCAGACATAGAAAGACAAACAGTAACGACACGCTCCATTCATAATCCCGATGCACACTCTATACCCCCCAGGTCCAAGACATGTACCTGCTCCCTACATGGGGCAGCCCACATCCAAACCCAGGAGGTAGGCCCATTCATTCTGGGGTGGAGAGTAGCAGACATCCAAGATCCGGCCCACCCCACGCCCCGCCGACAGGACAGGACAGGACACTCGAGCCCAAGCAGCCCCAGGGGGAGCGCACTGCCAGTCCCGCCCGCGGCAACCCCGCAGGCCCCGAACCCCCCCACACCCCAGCACAACCCCTGACGGCCCACCCCCAGAATGTCCGCCAGGCAACCAGGGGGGTAAGAGAAAAATAAATAAATAATATATATATATAAATAAATACATAAATAAATAAAATTGAAATTAACAAATCAAGACCCCGACACACACACCCCCGTCCCCAAATGTACTGTTGGTGAGTGTTGTTCTAAAGTGTACTTAAAAAGGAAAGAGAAGGAGCAAAGGCTGGCATTATACCAGTTTCCCCTCCACTCCAACTCTAACCCAAGCCCTAATTGTCTAAATGCATAATGTTGAGTGAGCATAGGCATGGGGGTGAGATTGGTGTCATCCCGCCACCCATAGCCATAGTACTCAATCCATTCCCTATATGTGACTTTTATGAAGAAGTTTATGAATGAATGTCTAAAGTGTAAATAAAATTGAGTCCCAGGTGTTCTGAACAACAGAGATGTAGAACCATCGCAGCACACCCGAGACTCAAATTCCCTACATGTATTAATTTAAGATGAAGAGGGCGGAGGTGCGTGTTGAGGGATGGGGAGAAAAATATCTGCAGGAACAGTGCTCCCACAGCGAGTCAGCTCCCCCGCTGACCCTGCGTACCCCCCCAGCTCGCCAAGGTCCACCCAAGGAGCGAGGAAAAAGAAACACCTCTCCGACCGCCAGGCCATTGAGCCAAGACCAGAGAGGACACGGCCCCGAGGGCCGCCAACAGCAGAACCAACAGCCCACACCCACCAGGGCCGCCGTGACCCCTGCGAACCGCAGTCAGCCCGCCGTCCAAGAAGACACAAAATCCCACATGGACGACACGGCCAAGAGCGCCCGCCCAACCGCCGACAGAGCCAGGAAGCACCAAGAACAGGCCCCAACCAGGGCCCGCACACCGGCCAAGCATGTCCAAGACCATCATCAAGGGCATCCACTTAATCCCCACCCCAGAAGAAATACTATACCCACCCTTCATATTTACAACTTTCAGAACACATAACACATTAGACACCCAGGCTGGGTTTGCCCGCCCCCTCCCATTGGCCACCAGTCACGCCCCCAGACACCCACCCCCCAGCATATGAACCCCAACCCACCAGCGAGCCGAGAGCCCCCGGCCAGAGCCGGGCACCAGAGCGCCAGCCAGCCCATAGCCCGGCGACCCGCCCGCCAGAGCCCAAGACCCCCGACCCCCACCAGGCCCAAGCCCGGGGACGACACGCCCCCAGAGTCCCAAGCCTCCGGCACCCGCCCCGAAACCACCCCAGCACAGCCGGGTCACCGACCGGCGACCCATGACCGCCGCCACCGACCACCCGAGGGCCCGCATGCCGTCCCTAGCAGATATCCCCCAGAACCCCCCCGGTCCTCCCCAGGTCGAAGACAAGGTCCTCCCCGCCCAAGCAGCCCCAACCCCCCGGCGCCCCAAACCCCAACCTCCCCCCCTCCAGTCCCAATGCCCCACAAGGCCACATCCCAGACCCCCCACCCTCACTACGTAACGGAGCCGATCAAAGAATGCCAAATAGATTGATCCAATGTGTCGGCAGATGCTGTTTCAAGACTAATATGATCTAACAGGAGATTTTTATACTGATTAATGCTAAGATTTTTTTTATTTTTCCAATTTACGAGTATGGTTTTCTTTGCGATGCATAAGGCAGTGAAAAGCATATAGGATGTATTTTTTTCTAGTATAACATCTTCAAAGATACCCAATAAGCAAACAGATGGAGAGAGTGGGATATTAAATTTCAAACATTTAGACAAGTCTTCACATACCTGTACCCAGAACCTCTGAACGGGTGGACAGAACCAGAGCGCGTGAATATAATCATCAGGTGTGTTACTTATGCATTGTGAGCACTTGTTAGATGGTGTAAAGCCCATCTTAAACATTCGCTGACCCGTATAATGTACTCTATAGAGAACCTTATATTGTATTAATTGTAAATTGGAGATTCTAGTCAATTTAAAAGTATTTGAACATACTTGAGACCAAATTTTTTGTTCAAAGTTGATTGATAAATCTGACTCCCATTTTTCAACAGGTAGTGCTATCGAGTCATCGATTCTAAACAATTTTTTATATATTTTAGATAATAATTTGGGTGGTTGAAAATTAATAAACTCTAACACACATGTTGGTGTTTCCAACAATGTTTTATTAAGCTTAAATTTATTTTTTACAATTGACTTAATTTGTTGGTATTGTAGGAAATATTTATTATCAATGTCATATTGTATTATTAATTTATTAAATGGAATAAAGTCTATACCCTCAAATATGTGTTCCAGACATTCAATACCTTTCATTCTCCAACCTGTGAAATTTAACATATTATTTTCTTGTTGAATGTCAGGATTGTTCCAGAGAGGTGTATGTCTACATGGGAATAGTGAAGACTTTGTCATTTTCAGATACTCCCACCATGCTGTCAGAGATGAGCTAATATTGATGCTCTTAAAGCAGACATGTCTTTTTAAATCTGTACTGATAAAAGGTAGATCTGAAATCCTAATATTATTACATAAAGTTTGTTCTATATCTATCCAAGTTTCATCTAGTGCTTTCGGTTTTAACCACTTTGATATATATTGTAACCTGTTGGCTAAATAGTAGTAATAAAAGTTTGGAAGTTCTAATCCTCCGGTATCTTTAGATTTCTGTAATGTTTTTAAACTAATACGTGGAGTTTTATTTTTCCAAAGGAATTTAGAAATAGAAGAGTCCAGGGACTTAAACCATTCAGTTGAAGGTTTATTTGGAATCATTGAGAATAAATAATTTATTCTCGGCAGCACCATCATTTTTACTGAGGCAACTCTTCCCATAAGTGATATGGGTAGAGATCTCCATCTAGTAAGATCGTCTTCAATTTTCTTTAATAGTGGGATATGATTTAATTTTATTAAATCCTCCAATTTAGGAGAGATATTAACACCTAAATATTTAATGTTACCTGATTGTAGTCTTTCATTAAGAGAATTATTAAACATGCAATTTATTGGAAGAACTGTAGATTTTGTCCAGTTTATAGAATAATCAGAAACTTTTGAAAATGAGTTTATTAACTTTATAACATTAGATATTGAGTTTCCTGAGTTCTCAAGAAAAAGCAAAACATCGTCAGCATAAAGACTAATTTTATGTTCTATGTTTCTACCCTTTATGCCTTTAATATCCGCACTTTGCCTTATTGCTGCTGCTAAAGGTTCAATAAAAATAGCAAATAATGCTGGTGAAAGTGGGCAACCTTGCCTGGTGCCCCTCTGTAAACAGAAGCTTGAAGATAATTGATTATTTGTCCTGACGCACGCTGTTGGTGAGTTATATAATATTTTTAACCAATTAATGAAGTAATTCCCGAAGCCAAATTTATTTAATGTAGCAAATAAGAAATTCCAATTTACTCTATCGAATGCTTTTTCAGCATCTAAAGAAAAAATAGCTGTTTCAATATTTTTAAAATACGAATACTCTATTACATTATATAATCTGCGAGTGTTTGTGTTCGAGTGTCTTCCTTTTATGAATCCGGTTTGGTCTGGATGTATAATAACAGGAGTTATCTTCTCTAGTCTTTTTGATAAGACTTTACAAATTATTTTAACATCAACATTAATAAGAGAGATTGGACGATAACTGGTAGGTAATACTGGATCTTTGCCTGATTTTAATAAGAGACTAATGTTGGCTGAATTCATATGTGTTGGTAGCCTGCCATTTCCTTCTGACTCAAGTAGCACTCTATAGAATATCGGTTCCAGTATATCCCAGAATTCTTTATAGAATTCCACCGGATAGCCATCAGGACCTGGAGATTTCTTATTAGGCATGCTTTTAATTGCTTCATGGAGCTCATCTGATGTTAATGGTGAGTCTAGTTTTGATGACTGACTAATATCTAGTTTTGGAAGTGTTACTTTCTCCAAGAATTCATTAATATCTTGATTAGATGGATTTATTTGTGGAGTGTATAGAGTTTTATAGAAGTCTTTAAAAACCTTGTTTATTTTTCCCTCATCATGAATTATATTTCCATTTTTATCTTTAATACCATATATAGATGTTTTTTCTTTGTTTAATTTGAGTTGATTAGCTAAAAAGTTCCCAGATTTATTACCGTATTCAAAATTATCTAATCTAAGTCTTTGTATCAAGAATTTATTTTTCTTATCAATATATTCATTTAGTTCTAATTTTAATTTGCGTAGCTTTTGCTGTGTTTCCTCTCCTTGTAGACCTTCTAATAGTTTAATGGATTTCTCTAATTCCTCAATACGTTTATTTTCTTTTTTCTTTTTATTTGTTGAATAGGATATTATTTTACCTCTCATGACTGTTTTCCCAGCCTCCCAAAGTGTACATGCTGAAGTTCCTGGCAAGTCATTAAACTCTAAATATGATGTCCATTCTTTTTTAAAGTATTGCAAAAATTCTTCCTCTTGAAGCAGTGATGTATTTAATCTCCAATTTATATTTTTTGTTGTTTCTTTTTTATTATCTAAATTTAGAGTAACTGGTGCATGATCGCTGACAGCAATAGTGTGTATCTTAGTGTCTGAAATATTGGTCAGCAATGAATTGCTTACTATGAAATAATCAAGACGAGAATATGAGTGATGCACATGTGAAAAGAAAGAATATTCTTTGCTATCAGGGTGAAAAGTACGCCATGCATCGCAGAGTCCATAATCATTCATATACTGTTTAACTATATTTATAGATTGCCAACTGCGTTGAGCTCCCACTGCATTCAGTCTGTCTAATTTGTCATCGAAACCAAAGTTGAGATCACCTCCCATTACTAGTGAGGAATCCATGTGATTTGATAGAGTGGAAAAAAAGTCGTGAAAAAAAGCAGCGTCGTCTACATTCGGCCCATAAATGCTAACTATGCAATAATTTTGTCCAAATATTGATAACTTTAATATTATATATCTACCTTGTGAGCTGACTTTCTCTTTTAAAAGTCTGATTCTAATGAAGTACCGCATTTTCCGCCGTACACGTCGCATCATTCCAATTATGTCCAATAAAGTGGAAAAATCCTTAAACATGTCGCACCTCCGTTTACGTCGCATATATTATGTGTCACCACTGACGCGTCGTGTATGTCGCGCATCACTGCTGACAACCCGCAAATGTGGGCCGGTGTTTTGCCAAAAATGGATTGGCTGTCAAATGGCCACAGGAGCGTGCATTGAAGGACTTTAACGAGATTAACACTAAAAAAACATTAACACTAAAAACAATTATTTGTTTGCTGAAAATTATAGTAAAGGTGTGTCTGAGCTGAACTTTTCCTTAAAGACCGTGTAAAGTGAATTTCAACATTTTCTTCAATAAACATTATAAATGTGATAATTGTAATCTTGTAAATGAGTAAAAAGTCTCAAAATTGTAGCTCAATTAATTTTGGAGTTATAGATCAAACTGTGTATAAACATATTTCTATTTCAGGATTTTTTAGGCGTGGTTTAAATGTGACCGCGTTTCGTCACGCGGTCTTCTTAAGTATAGCCCCACCCCCTGCAGCTCCAGCCGTATAAATGCGTTCTTCGGTGGAGCCGTTCACTCGCTACCGACCGTCTCCCTCAAGTACTCTCACTCCTTTTACGCATGGACTGCAGCCGCTCCATTGTGACATTTCTTTTTTTTTAGCCAAAAGTCAAGTGATCACTTGAAGCTGTCACCATTCGCTTCCTCCTCCGAGGAGGAGGAATGAATGAACTTGTCACGAGTGAACTAAAGTCATGTCCAACGAGGCTGCACCAGGTTCTAAATATTTCCTGGTGTGCAGGTCTGCTGTGTGGGCTGAAGGAGAAGCGCTCCCTGTTTTTAATTTATTTTTTAAAAGTTTTCATGAATATATAAACACAGAAAACCGCTGCGCAGCCCTCTGTCTTTTTTGTCTGCCCCCCCGTGTGTGTGTGTGTGAGAGCGATCGTGTGGAGCTGAAACGCCGTGACTCCGCTGACACAGATGAGATAACTTATCAACGTGATTACTCTTTTTAATCACCAACACAGACCCCGCATGCGAGGTGACCGGCCATAACTCAGATAAAAACAGAGCAGGTTTACAGGCTCCTTGTCTGCCTCTCCACACAACAGTCAGCTCAGGGGGCTGCGCTGAAACCACGCCCACGCGCTGACACGCCCCCAGCGTTCTAGAGCAAGGCAAAATCATGTTTTTTCATGATTTTTGAGACTTAATTTTATAAGGAAATCAATGTTTTTAATCAGTCAGATTTATATGGGTGATTAATAACACATATTTATGCCGTGTGACAAAATAAAAACACACATTTAATTTCACTTTACACGGTCTTTAATAAATGCACGTAATGGTCAAATCAGCTGGATTTTAAAAAGACTTTTGCTGTGTCAAGCGTGCACCCGCATCTAGTGGAAACGCTGCATGTCTCTAAAATTTAACAAGATAAACACCTTAAAAATATATTTGTTTGCTGACATTATAGCAAAAGTGTTTCTGAGCTGAACTTTTCCTTTAAAAATGAACGTAATTGTCAAATCTGCTGGATTTAAATTGTTTTGCTTTGACGGTCTTCCAAACGTGCGCGCTGCGAAAACCTTCACGCTCACCCGCCCATAATGACAGAAACACCTATTTATTTATTTTTATTCAAACCCGTTGAATTCTTCATCCTCTGTGTCGCTGGTGAAGAGTTCTGCCAACTCCAGAGGTAACTCTAAAAAAAGCTAAGTCTGGTCCTCTGGACATTCAAGACTTGGCTTTTTTAGATTTTTCTACCTGGATTATTGAGCATGCATCAGGGTATCCTGAGGTAACACGTAGTTCAGACCTCCAGAGAGCAGGAGGCCGTGCTGCGACAGAGTGAGTCCGAGCAGAGGAGGATACGGTCGGACAAATGAGCTGTGACCAGTTGGTGGACCCTAGCGGCCGAAAGTGGTACTGCTCCGTTTTTTTTCGTCGGAATGAATAGAAACGGTCATATCTCAGCCAAAAATTGGTCTAAAAATATGGGGAGAAATCCATAAATATGTTGCTTCGCCGCATAAGTTGCAATACATGCAAATTAGGCAAAAAAAACTGCGACTTATAGGCCGAAAAGTACGGTATATTCATTCAACCTTTAATAACTTTTATTAACAAAGCTGTTAGAAAGTCTACATTTTCGTGTAGTTGGCTTGTTTACTGAGCTTGGTTCTGTTTGATTATGGCTTGTTGCTTTCTGAATTTAAAAGTTCCTATATGCTCTTGAATGCACCGCGCTGTGTAAACAAAGTTTCGAGCTGCGTGTCAGTCTGAGTTTTTTCCTCTCCCGAGTCCCGACACAAGACGAGCCTTGCAGCTTGAAGCAGCCACAGTCATTTTCACACCTTATCGGGAATTTAAAGTGCTCTCCCACTGTGAGTCATCAAAGACCCTATCTGCATATCTAAACGTCTTCAGCTTAAGGCCGAGTTATACTCGGGCTTTGGTCCGTTGGCCCTCTGCGCGCGAACTGCACGCGCACTGAGCCGTGCGGCTTCTGCGTTTAGAGTTTTGCCGCTGTGTTTATGGTTGACGCACGGCGGAGCATGGCAAAGTGCTGTTCTTTTACGGGCCAACAGGTGGCAGTAGCCTCTAAAACCTGTGCATATGTTGCAAGAAAGGGTAGAAGAAGAAATCTACCGTAGAAGAAGAACTGTTTGAAATCACACAACAACAAAAAAAATGCTCCGCTCGCGTGCTGAATAATAAGAACAACAGTTTTTGTGTCTTGCGGTTTTAATGCATGGAGTCAGCGAGGAGGAAGCGATCACGTGACTTTTGGCAAAACAACAAAAGAAAAGTCCAGCTCAGAGATGAAGAAGGTGAATTTAATACATTTGTATCACATAAAAACATTCCTCCATGCGTCGCGATGCCGTCTCCACGACCACAGCGGTGCAGACAGCTGCAGGCTCTGGCGTGAAGGTCCCCACCCGAATCAATTCTGTAGCGCCCACCGCGCGCGCACTAGGCTTGCAGAGTTTCAAAAAATCAGAGGTGCACGACGCGCGGGGCCTACGCGCAGGGGCGGGGACGGTGAAATTGCGTCACTTTTGGTGCGCGCACCCTCGCGCGCTGCGCGACGCGTCGAGTATAAATCTAGCTTTAAAGCGAGGAGCAGGTTTGTCAGTGAGGGAGGGGCAGGGGTAGTTGTGTGAAAGGCTGCAGTCAGACTGGGAGCAAAACTGCTGGATTTACTCTTTATACATAGTATAAGACTTTAGGGAGTCCTCAACTTACGAACGAGTTCCGGACCTAAGGACCGTTTGTATGTCGAAAATGACGTAAGTCGGATCACATACAAAAAAAAATGTAAATTATTTTTTTCCATGAGATGCGTTCATAATTCCGAGTTGCCGTAGGTCGGGGACTCCCTGTATATCGTTTTATATCGATATAGATTAAGTTTATATCGCGTTTTAAATCATCTCAATATTTTAAAAATATCGATATATCGCCCAGCCCTAGTCCTGCCCATAACTTCTGGTCCGCTCAAGATAATTAAATGAAACTTAATACACATACACATCGTCAGTAGACAGTGTTGCGTACACTTTTAATCACCCCAGCTCCAAGGTCACAAATCAAGGTAAAAGATTATGCAGGTTCTTATCTTGTCTGGGCCTTTGCTGTAGATCGCTGTGTAAGTTAGTCGACGGGCATTAGGGCTGGAACATATCATATTGTTCCCGGTAATACCGATTAAAAAAGCTTGCCTGGGCAAAAAAGTTATACAGTATCATGATATGCTAATTTTATGATGCAATACATCAGGGCGCCCCGCCCCCTTAACAACCGAACGCTTCAAACGACCAAACCGAACTGCGCACCCCCCTCCACCAGTCTGTACTGGTGTAACGCTAATTAGTTGCGTGCAATACTAGCTAGCTAAAATGCTAAAAACAAACAACGCGCATCTCAGCTTCTCTCCCCCCTGCTCTAAACTGCAGGTACAGACAGCTCAACTGTCTCCCCCTCCCCCCACCCCGCTCTGAGCAGCCGGTGCGGGCTGCGGCTCCCTCGCTCTAAACTGTCATTACAAACACGCGCGGCTCAATTGTCTCTTGAGTTCCACAGTCGGTCCACGGACCAAGAGGCAGGTGATCAAAGTCAACTTTATTGTCAGATCTGCAATATGTACTGTACAGGACATACACAGGACCGAAATTGCGTTTCTCTCAGTCCCTCGGTGCAACAGTAAACATCTAAACATTGAAACACTGAAACATATAATAATAGACATAAGCATAAAATAGTAAAACTAACACTGTCCTGAGTTTTTGCATAGTGGTATAAGAGTATGAAAATTTACACCAACTCTAAAACTAAAACATTAAACATTTAATGAACATAATACTGTCCTGAGTTTTTGCATACTAGTATAAAAAAAGAAGTATAACTAAAATAAACTAAAGGTTTCTAGCATTGACATTTGCAAAGTGGCAAAGCAGCGTATGAGTTAATGTACACAGTATATGTATGAGGTAGTAGTTGATGTTGTTATAGAGGCAAAAGTGGCATATGCAGTAAGGCACATTGGGCATCCCTAAATAAGACCGGTCAGAGCACACTGTATATGTATCAGCAGTGGTGTAGATATTAGAGTAGTGTAAATGTAAACAGTAGTAATTAAATGTACCGTATTTTCCGTTGTATTGGTCGCACCGTTGTATAGGTCGCAGTGTCCAATATTTATCAATAAATTGGAAAAATCCATAAATAGGTCGCACGGGTGTATAGGTCGCACCTACGTCACCGCCGACGTAACGCGTCATCCACCGCTGACGCACCGCGTGACCGCTGAGTCAACCCGGCAATATGGACCGAGTGTTTAGCTCTGCTGCTAATGTCTGCCAGAAGCTAACAAAGCTAAAAACGAGAGGAGTCCGTCTCTCAGAAAATGAATAAAAAATTGAATTTTATGTCAAATGTTTTCTCGAGGCCATAGTAACGTACATTAAAGCTCCTATAATTACATTCTGTATGCAGAATAAATATACACCGAGTGGTTTTGAAGCCATTTACGACGTTAACAGAAGTAAACAGATATAAAACAAAGCCTAACACGAGACCATGCCCGCCTCTGACACGAATAAAAATCGAATCTCATCTCAAATGATTCATCCAGGACATAGTTAAGTACATTGGAGTGGTATAATTACTCTGTAAGCAGAAATAAATATACACCGAGTAGTTTTGAAGCTATTTAAGCAAACCGAAGTAAAACCACAAGCTAAAAAAGCTAAAAACGAGAGGAGTCCGTCTCTCAGAAAATGAATAAAAAATCGAATTTTATGTCAAATGTTTTCTCGAGACCATAGTAACGTACATTAAAGCTCCTATAATTGCATTCTGTATGCAGAATAAATATACACCGAGTGGTTTTGAAGCCATTTACGACGTTAACAGAAGTAAACAGATATAAAACAAAGCCTAACACGAGACCATGCCCGCCTCTGACACGAATAAAAATCGAATCTCATCTCAAATGATTCATCCAGGACATAGTTAAGTACATTGGAGTGGTATAATTACTCTGTAAGCAGAAATAAATATACACCGAGTGGATTCAATGTTATTTATAACAAATACAGAAGCTAACACTCGAAGCTACATGCTACAAAAAGATCGTTTTTTTTTTTTTTTACCTCAAACATCTAATAAAGGTACTCACTTGTAAACGTCCCCACTGTGATTCCATTCTGTAAGTTTCAGAAAAATCCGCTGAGTGGTTCTTGACTTATCTTGCTAACAAACAGCAAACAAACAGAGCTAACAGAAGCTACCTCCAGCCCAGAGGCAGACAGAATCAGTCCGAGCAGAGGAGCGTTTTTTCGGGCACAGGAGGAGAAGGTCCTCGCTACTTGCACAGGAGCTGGAAACGTTCTTCTTCTTGGGTTGGTGTACTGGTACTCATGCCCCTAGCGGTTACAGCACTTGCACTGCCCCCTGGTGGCCGAAACTGGTACTGCACGTGCACTGCCCCCTGGTGGCCGAAACTGGTACTGCGCCATTTTATGCAACAGGGAAAAAGGGCCATAACTCAGCCAAAAATTGGTCTAAAAATATGAAAAAAAATCCATAAATAGGTCTCACCGGTGTATAGGTCGCAGGCCTTGAAAAACCCATAAAAAGGTGCGACCTATACACCGGAAAATACGGTAAGCAGTAGTAATAAAAAATAAACAGTATCAATAAATGTAAGCAGTAGTAATATAAGTAAACAGTATTAATAAATGTAAACAGAGAATGTAAACAGTATTATGACTATAGGCAGTGATGTAATACAAACATTAGTGCAAGTATGAGAAGTAGTGCAAACTGTATGAGCACAATCAGAGACAGATCAGTCAGAAAAATGAATCATTCCTGCATAAATAGATGAAGCTGAAACACCACAAGCTTCAGGGTCAGCTGATCATCTTGTTACAAGTTCTGGAAGTTATAGCTCATTTAAAGGCAACATATTTTGTTGTAGGTTTCATTTATGCCCAACATATCTTAAGCTTAATTTTATTTCATTGTTTTAGGAAACTGCACCTGCACTTTAGTTTTTGTGGTGGTTTTTGTTTATCTAGTATATTGTGTGCAGACTTTTTCAATCTAAATAACAGAAGGATCATTTTTATTTTTTTTATTTTTAAACTTGGATACTTGGATACTGAATACTTTACTAAATAAAGTAATTTCAGTAAAATTAACCCTTGTTTTTTAAAATTTTGTATAATACTGCAAAGCAACATGTTAAGTTAATTTTGTCAAATAAATAAAATTGATTTCTGTTTTTTTTATTTTTATATATATATCATGAAATTTATTGTTATTGTGATAATGCTCTGAAATATCACAATATAATTTTTGAGCCATATCTCCCACCCCTAACGGGCGTGCAACGTGCCGTACGCACGTACTGTAGTTGTTTTTTTGCATGTGTGTAGTGTAAAGGATTATGCACATGTCAATTTTACTGACTGTATAATATTCCAAAATGAAAGAGTGAGCAGATTTTATCTGACCCAAATTCTTAGCATTTAATTTTAACGAGTTATCTCTTTTTAGGATTTAAGCAGATAAATTGTGAGTGACGAAATGTAATTGACAGGAAACGTTACTTATGTTGATTCACCAGGAGATGAACCGTTTAATAACAGAATCATTAAATTACATCACATTTATACATGGCTTGATCGATCAGAATTTCCTATAAATTTACTTCAGCAGATGAAATCACGCGTTCATAACTTCTAGGTACAACAGAACACAAGTAACTGGTTTTAGTATAACTTATCTCTGTAGGCACATTAACTTAAAGTTTTGGCTTAGAGGTTAAAGAAAAGTTTAGGAGAGTAAGATGGAGGGTGGAAGAGAATGGAGGATGAGGAGAGGTAATATCTTAATGTGTTTTTAACCAGGTAAAACACACTCTTCGTCGGCTTCAGCTAGACTCTCGCCCGCGAGGAACAACGACTCTTTACCTTGCGAAGATTCTTCATCTCGGCTACAGTAAAGTAGATTAGCCTCAACGTACACAGACCGTCCGTCCGTGCTCACGTTGTTCAGGCTTCAGCTCGTTCACCTTCCAGCGGCTTCCATGAGATCTGCGTCGACCTACCGAAGTAGCGGCCTCAGTTCCGTTTTGGCTTTTCAAGATAAAAGATTCTTTGAAGGAATTTCACTAAATTGATGCTTTATACGGCTCGAAATGGATTTATAACTGGCATGTCATAAATCTTTAACTGATGGCGTGTCCTTAGCGTTCGACAGACGTGCAAATCAGCTCTTTGGGGAACCTCATTGAGTTCCTCCAGCAGACTCTAGGCTCAGACAGGAAGTGGAGCCTTAAAAAAGAAAGTTGACCCAGTTAAATCCACTCCGCTCATTGGTTGTTTCCCAGAGAACGGGAGGGATTTAGCTCAGGCCAGAAGAGTTATCAAAAGTTAAAGAAGAGAAGATTATTCAGTGAAAGTGTTTAGAAAAGTGACAGAAACCCGTCGCCAGTTATACAAGTTACTGATTAACCGTTTGATTAACATCTTAACTTTTCTAAACAACTCTGAAAAGTTCAACTTGACATATTTTCAACTTTGCCATAGTTCTTTGATTCATCATATTTGATTTGATTTGATTTGATGTTTATTCATTCATTTTAAAAGAACAATACAAGACAGTTTCATCAGATACAAGATTACAAGTAGGATAAAATGAAGGGAGCAGAAAGAAGATGAAATCTTATTATATCTGCCCCTATTTCACAGTTTGTTCAACCAATGATAACTTTCAAGCAACATCACAGAATGAATAGTTCTACCTATTTTCCTAACTGTAATACACAAACTACATCACAAAATGAATAATTCTACTTAATTTTCCTAACTGAAATACATAAACTACTGTAGATCACAAAATGAATAATTCTACTTAATATTTCTAACTGTAATACACAAACTACATCACCCATAATTCTAATTAATTTTCTAATTCTAATTTTTTTATTTATTTTTTTATTTTATTTTATTTTTTTATAATTTTATTTAATTTTCCTATTTTTTTTTTTTTTAATTAATTTTCCTAACTGTAATACACAAACTAGATCATAAAATGAATAATTCTACTTAATTCTACTTAATTTTTCTAATTGAAATACACAAACTAAAAGATGGCACAACATCAAGATGTTCACAAAATGAATAATTCTACTTAATTTTCCTAATTGTAATACACAAATTCATCACAAAAATGAATAATTCTACTTAATTTTTCTAACTGTAATACACAAACTGCTTCATAAAATGAATAACTCTACTTAATTTTTCTAACTGTAATACACAAACGTACCGTACATCATAAGTACAACATAATTGTAATACACAAACACGCAAGATTACATCATATATAGTTTTTGAGCAAGTCCTTTTTGACCTTTTTCTTAAATGTATACATTGATTTTTCATTTTTAACATCACTCTCCAGAGCATTCCACAATCGAATTCCCTGAATTGAGGTAGACCGTCCTTTTAAGCTGGTTCTGAATTGTGGTTTGATGAATATCTCTGTCCCTTTGAGATTGTAATAACTTTGTCTTTTTATAAAATTTCTTTGGATATTTAAAGGTAATGTGTTATTATGAGCCCTATACATAATTGATAAAATACTATATTCTACCAATTCCTGGAATTTCAATAAGTTTAGTTGAATAAACAAGGTGTTTGAAGGGTGAGTGAAATGTTTTCTGGTGATTACTCTTACAGCTCTCTTTTGTAAAATAAAAACAGGCTTTGTAATAGTTTTGCATGCTTTTCCCCAAACCTCAATACAATAGATTAAATGTGGAGCAATGATTGTGTTATACAACATATGTAAAGCTTTATCAATTAAAAAATCCCTGACTTTATACAGTACTGCAATTGCTCTAGCTAGTTTTTTTTTAATAGAATTTACATGATGTTTCCATGTCAGTTTGTCATCAATGATAACACCCAGAAACTTCACTTCACTCACAATGAAGAAGTGACCAGCATTGGTAACAGCATAAAACCATGATCATACATTGACAAGAGTTATTCTGTTAATTAACTCTGAATTAACATAAATTAAAAGGAAGTCTCTTCTGAAATATGTGTTTTGATTCAAATAAATTTGATTTAAAAAATAGTGTCCACTCGTCTCCTTGAGAGCCTCAAGAAAAGTGTACCACTAAGAGTTCAGAGAGATGTGAAAAGGTGTAAATCCAGGTCAGAGATGAGGGTCTATATCACTACATTAGTAACGTGGGTTGTGTTGTGCAGGCTACAACCGTGGTGGATACAGCCAGAATCGATGGGGCAGCAGTTACCGTGATGGAGGCTCTGAAAGCCGCGGCAGCTACAGCCGCCCCCAGCCGTCTAGTGGAAGCTACAGCCGCCCGTCCTCGTACAGCAAGGGAGGAAGCACTCCGGTACCGCATGTGACCTCCGTTTGGAAGTTTTTCAGTATTTATAAACGGATTAAATGTTTCAAGTGATTTTATTTGATCTCCAGGGCTACAGCTCGAGCTACAGTCCGAGCAGCTACAGCCAGGCTGGCTACAACCAGAACTACTACAGCAGTTACAGTCAGTACCCGGGGTACAGCCAGAGCTACAGCCAGCCGGCGGCGGCTGCTCCGGCGTACAGCCAGCCGCAGCAGCCACCACCCGCTCAGCCCCCGGCCCAACAGCCGCAGAGCTACAACCAGCAGTACCAGCAGGTAGGTCAGGATGAAATCAGCTGTAACCGGCGGGACTGTTGAGGTCGGATGGGGGTCAGAGGTCATTTCTGTCGTGTTGGACATTGTTATAGGTCCATGTCAGATGGGTTAACAAAGAAAAATCATGCTGGGAAGGTGGGAGCACATTGTGATCAAAATAACGTGTAAAAATCATACAAAGAATAACAAACAACTTGTTGTTTATCCATCCATCAATCATCTTAGTTTTATTCAGAAGTCAGGTCTCAGGGGCAGCATCTTGAGCATGGAGGTCCAGACATCTCTTTCCACAGCTGCCACCTCCAGCTCTTCTGGGAGGACTCCAAGGAGTTCCCAGACCAACTGAGAGACGTAGTCTCTCCAGCGTGTCCTGGGTCTTCCCCGGGGTCTCCTCCCAGTCGGACATGGAGACACCCAGGGAGCATCCTTACAGGAAGCATCCTTGCCAGATGTCTGAACCACCTCAGCTGACTCCTCTGGATGAGGAGGAGCAGTGGTTCTACTCTGAGTCTCTCCTGATAACTGAACTTCTCACCCTGTCTCTGAGGGAGAGTCCAGCTACCCTGCGGAGAAAACTCATTTCAACCTCCTGTATCCACGATCTCATTCTTCCAGTCCCTACTCAGAGTTCATGACCAGAGGTGAGGGCAGGAACGTAGACCGACTTTTCTGACTGAGGACCATGGCCTCAGATTTGGAAGTTCTGCTTCTCATCCCAGCTGCTTCACACTCGGCTGTGAACCGCTCCAGTGAGAGCTGAAGATCACGGCACGTTGACGCCAACAGGACCACATCATCTGCAAAGAGCAGAGATGGATCCCAAGTCCACCGAACAGGACTTGCGACAGATGAGTCCGTCAGTTGTGACGCGTCTACTGAAGAGTTTTGTATTTTTAAAGAATCGGACGTTTGCAACAAGCTGTAAGAATTAGCATGTTGGCATGTTAAATATAGGCAGCAGGCTCGCTAACGAAGCAAACACCCACCTAATTAACATCAGTTTCATAATTTTATTATGTTGTAGGATGTGAGCCGGTTTACCTGTCACAACCTTAATTAAATATTCAAGACTAGTTCAAGTTCAAGAATAGTAATTGTTTATTTATTCACAAGTTCTCTTCTTTTTGGATTAAAACATCTTGTGTGACCAAATGAGATATAAGAGTGACCATGAGACGTTAATTATATTTGGCCCATTAAGGAAATGGGGTCATTTATTAACAGATCATTAAATTAACATCATAACATGTACACTTGATTTGGTTCTAATCAACTTCATATAAATTAAACATCAACAGATGGAAATCACGCGTCCGTAATTTCTACTAGCCGACGAGTATTTAGGGACAACAGAATCAAGTTATAAGATCTTAAATAACTTATATCTGAAGGCACTTTAACTTAATATTACTGGCAAAGATAAGAAATTAGGAGGAAAGAGGGGAAGATTGTCGTGAATGATGAGAGTTCAACCAGGAATGACAGCTCTTCCATGCGACGCCAGCTAAACGCAGGTACGCTTTAGTAACATCAACAACTCGTTACCTTGCGAAGACGGTCAGTCTCGGTTCCGGTAAAGAGAGGGCTTCCAACCTTGGCGTGTTACCTTCCCAGCGTCTCCTGTGTCCGCTTGATCGACCAGAAGTAACGTCGGTTCCGGTTGGTTTTCAAAATAAAATATTCCTCAGAAGGAATTTTTATTCAAAGGTTTTGAGCTTTAAGCTCGGTCGGACGTACAGCGGCGTGCTGTAAATCCTAGCTGAGAAACGAGGCCGTTGGCTCATGGCCACGTTCACAGCTCAGCGTGTGCTCAGTACGAGAAGATCACGACTTGACTTGAGACACACTCCCAACTCTCAAGCGTGAGTTCAAGGAAGTGAGAACTTTTAAAGAAGTCCTGACTTCTGGTACTCGCCCCTCCCTGAGCAAGAGGAGGAGGAGAAAAGTGTTAGAATGCAGAAGGAATGTATTAGAAAGTACCGTATTTTTCTGACTATAGATCGCACCCGAGTATAAGTCGCATAGTCCAATTATTGCCAAAGAATTGGAAAAATCCATATATAGGTCGCACATGAATATAGGTCGCACCTACGTCAAAATGTGGACCGTGTTTAGCTCTGCTGCAAATGTCTGCCACAGGAGCGCACAGCAAGGCTTTTAAAACAATTATTTGTTTGATAAAAATTATAGCAAATATGTGTCTGAGCTGAACTTTTCTTTAATAAATGAATAATTTTAGCAGGATAAACACCTAAAAAATATATTTGTTAGCTGACATTATTGTAAGAGTGTGTCTCAGTTTAATTTTTGTTAATAAATGATTACAAATCAGCTTATTTTATAAAAAGCCATATATAGGTCGCACCTGACTGTAGGACGCAGGCCATGAAAAAATGATAAAAAGCTGCGACCTATAGTCCAGAAAATACGGTAGACGCCAGTTTAAACTGATTAACTGTCTTAACACTTTTAAACAAATACTGAACAGATCATGTTGACCTGTCCTTGGATTAAACGGAGTCCTTTGATTATCAAAATATTGAAAATAATAATGATAATAAAATAAAAGAAGGTTATTCTTTTGATTATTTGAATTAGGACAAAAATAAAAGAGTCTCTTGGTGAGATCATTTGTGTCCTGGATTCAAATTAACGGGATAAACGGTGTTCTGTCCTTTCCTGAAGGTTTTCAGAGAAAGAGGTGTATCACTACAATGTTCTAACTATAAAATCATTAATATCTGACATTATTTAAGCAGAAAAGTAATAAAATAAATTTTAGTAGCGTGAATGAGTTTAAGTTTTGATTAAAAACCTGAGAACGGACCTCGATGTGAAGAACTTGGACCCGAGTGTTTGATCTCACGATGCTCTCTTCTTTCTTTCAGTACGCTCAGCAGTGGCAGCAGTACTACCAGAACCAGAACCAGTGGCAGCAGTACTACAACCAGTACGGCGGCTACCCTGGTCAGGGCAGCCAAGGTCCTCCAGGATCCCAGTAACTCCACCCTGCGTCCTCCGGCGTCCCCACCTCCCATCACCTTTGACCTCTACAGTAAAAAAAAAATTGTCTTTTTGTTTTTTGTTTTGTTTTTTTGGGTACAGCCCGAATTGTAACATCCCGTCTGTTTTTTTCCTCTGCGGTCATCGTCCACAGAAACTGTAAACAGTTTGACGTCTTCTCTTTTTCACCCGAGCGAGGCGTGCCCTCTGCACCGAGCGTGAGGTGGTAGACGAAGTGTCCCAGAACATTTGATGAATGGTTATGATTATGAATCGGACGTGGACGTCTCAGCTCCACGTTCTGACGCGATAATTGTGTATTTAATGCTAAGTGAGGAGATAAACGAGGAAAAGTAAAGTCTGAATAATTTAGCTTAACGAAGAACAAACTGCATGCATTTTTACCTTCACGACCCGTTCCTTCGTCCCGTTCCTTCTCAGTGAGCGTTTTTTTATTTACCGAGCTTTTTTTATAGATGAGTACTGTCGTGATAAATTCAGTCTTTCATCAAGAGTAATCTTTTCCCCGCTCTTTGATTAGGTGTGTTTGCAGGAGGTTTTTTTATCCATCCCATTTGTGATTACTGTTTGAGTCTTGTAGTTAAAAAAA